>WEIU01005895.1:13086-36932 GCA_013389925.1 Aegithalos caudatus | reverse complement strand
TTTTTTTTTTTTGTTCCTTCTGTAAATAGGAAAATAAAGATCTTTTTTCTAATAAAAAGTATTTTTTCATGACCATTTTAAAGCTTCCACATGTATAGTAGTATCACCCACAGAAAACTGTGTTAAAGTATTTAAATTGCTGTGTTGGACACTCAAAGTACCAAGGAAATTTGCCTGTTGAATTCAAATTCAAATACAGATTGTTGCATAACATGTATAAGCAGTATAAAACTCTTTCCTTGGTAAGATTTATGTATATGGAATCTCAGTATTCATCTATCTATTTAGTTATATATTTTTCAAGGATGAAAACTATCTGTAATTTATCCATTTGTTTAGAGCCTCTACAAATGTTAAAAAAAAAAAAAAATCTGATCCTGTATCCTAAGGAAGAAATCAAGGATTTTGTCATCCCATTGATGGGCTCTAGGTGGAATAGGGACATAGACAATAGATAGATAGATATAATTACGTAATCATGAGTGCAATTTTTTGGTTACAACATAAGTTTTAAGACTGACCTCAACTTGTATTTGATCCAGGAACAATCGTTGTCTGTCCTAATCATGATTTTTTAATCTCTCTGTCCCTTAATTTTAATAATTTTAACTGTGGGTAATCTGGTGCTCAGTTGTATCCTCTCACACCATCCAAATGTCAGCTAGGACTGACAATTTATTTTAAGTACTTTCATTCTGGAATATTACTGGTTGCTGTTGTGAATTTTTCCGATTTTTCTACTTTTCATTTCACTCTTACAAGTTTACCTCTGGAGAGGATCTAATTCATGGTAGCACTTACCAGTCATTTCAAAAGTTATTGAAGGACCTCCCAAGTTCCAAAACCCCCATAAAAGTTTTAAATCCAGTAAACAAAAATCAGGAGAAAGGTCTGTTGTCTGTGTTGGCACACAGCAGTTATTCAGTATGAGTGTGCTAAAAACATTTTTCAGGTACTTGTAAACATTTAGCAATATTTGCCATTAGTTTGTTTAGTGGATGGATTTTAAAGGTCATTTCTGTAATTAAAATATAAAATCTGTAATTCTGGACTAAATTATTTTGTCATCCACTGTAGTGGGTCAGAGACTTAATGTCTGATCAGGATGACATGCAGTTATAACTTATTTCTCCAATAGATTTCACAGATTTGTAATGACAGCAGAAGTATCCTAAGGCTTCAAGAAGCAAGTTGTAGACTCAATCCCTTGATGAGCATATACTCTGTTGTGGGCAAACCTTCTGCCCATTAACCTTTGCCGTCTTGTCTACCCATTTTCCCCTAACTACTTCCTCACATAAAGAAGTTTCCCAGCTTCTTTTTTTTCCATGTTTTTCTTTACCAATCTTGATCTCACTTATCTCATTTAAGCCACCTATCTTAGTTCTTGTTTATGGGCCTGGGTTTAAAGAATTTGAAATAGCCTTCCCAGGTAAATTATACCTGAAATTTCAAAGTTATCATGCTCTGCTGGAGAAAAAACACTCATTTTATTCAGTGGGGATGGTCCCCACTCTGCAATATTGCAGATAGGAGCTGCAAAGGGAAAGAGCATAGTCTGTGCAGTTGCCACCTTTTGAGATCTTGAGAACTTTGCAGCTAATGTGTGATATCCTGCTCAGAACATCATACCAAATATTTCAGAGGCTTATATTGAAGACAATTTTACACTGTTGGCAGGAAGCTTACCTTTTTCAGAAGAGGCTTTGGCATCCCTTGTGTGCTTCAAGTTCTTGCTTCAATACACCCACTTCCAGTTCTCACTACACATACAAATATAATTTGTTTTGTTTTGTTTTGTTTTGTTTTGTTTTGTTTTGTTTTGTTTTTTGTTTTGTTTTGTTTTGTTTTTGTGGTTTTGTTTTTTTTTCTCTCAGAAAAAAAAAAAAAATATTACTCTTTCACTCTCACTGCCCCCAAGCAAGAATCTGACTTATCTGTCTTGTCACTGTGGACAACTGTGGAAAAACTGTGTAAAGTGGCAAGGATGTTTATATGGAATACAAAATTAGAATAAAATGAAAAGTAGGAAATATAGTAGAATAAAAGTAGAGATTCATAGGATGACAGAAAATTACTATAGATGTTAAAATCCTTTAGATTTAACTTTGAAATCTGTAAGATTGATTTTTATGTTCACATACATTAAGTGATGCGTTTTCTTTAATATGTAAGTTTACTTATAAAAATTAGAAGCCTTAATTATACAATTTGCTTCAGACCTGAGTTTTGTTCATATAATGTAAAGTCTCAAAATGTAAATTTAAGCCAGCTCATTTCAATGGCTGAGGCATCTTGGAAGTATCCTTAATGTGGGTTTACTATTTTGCTTATTATAAAATAATCTTGACCCATATGGATAAAAATTCCTTAAATCTTACCTTCCACACAGTTTTATAAATGTCACTAAATGATGTATGACATGGTAACCAATAAAGAACAGATAACCCTATTCTAGACCTAGTTTAATCAATACCTGCACATAGGATAGAGCACCAGTTTTCAACAGTGTATCAACAATTAGTCTAGAAATAACAATTTTTTTTTGTGCAGAAACTTGCCTAAGGGGATTAACTACAGGATATTAAGAAAGTTGTCAGACTATTTTCTGTTTCTGGCCCAAGGAAGGACAGTTTGAACTAGAATATGTTATGCAGTAAAGCTAAACTAAGAGATATTTAAAATTATTTAAATTAAATTCAAATATCATTTGTACATGGAGAAGGCCCAATTACTAGTTTTAAAAGTGTGTAATTTTAAGTATCCTCTTAATACAGGTGCAGAGTATTTAATAATAACAAATTTGTTTTGGTTTGTAGGTGGAAGAATTAATTAGCAGATCCACAGATGGCATGAGTCTATATATCCACATATAGATATGTCCAAATATTGTTTCAATGCAGTGTAATCTATAGCCAAACTTGAACATGCCTAGACATAAAATTGGGACTATCTTCATCCAACTTTCTGTCTCTACAGTCTTGAAAATAAATAAAGACTAGACCTTCTTGTGAGTTTTATTTACTTCCTCTGCTTAAGAAACAACAATCAACCACATCCTTTTATCTATGCATCACTTTGCAGGTATTTTGTATGGTCTTTGCACTTCTTTGTTTCATGGCATCTAATGAGTACTAAAAACTCCAGACTAGAAATTCAATAATACATAATTTACTGAGTTAGAGTAGGTGTCTGCTCTTTACATTATACTAACATTTCAGTTAATGTTACACAAACTTTTAAAGAATATTATTCTGTGTTCATGTGCACTGGAAAACCAGAGACAGCAGGAAGAACCAGGGAAGTTCTTTCAAACAGTAACACAAACACTTTAAAAGTCTTTCTTAAGATATGACCTTTCAGCTAATATCCACAAAGTACTGGCAAAAATAGAGTATCGCAAGAAATGAATTTTATGCAGAAGAACAAACAGGAGGAGTCAAGAGAGCAGCAGGCTTTTAATTTCCCATTTAGCTGATATCCCTAAAACTGAAGTCTGTACATATAAATGGTAATAACATAGTTCAATGAATAATTATTTGTAGTCTGCATATTTACATAATATGGATAGCACAAATTTAAATTCTGCTCAAATTTAAATTCTATGTATGTATCTTGCCCAAACAAGGGAAGTATGACTCAACTTAGAGACACATTTCTAAGATTATAAAATTGTTGAGAGTAAAATATAAGGTGGTGAAATTAAATACTCAGTTGCCTCCTATATCCATTACATAGTACACACAGATGAAGAAGGGTGTTTGCAGTCTCTTTTTTTTTGAGGAAATTTCCTGTTCATGAAAGGGTAGTCTTAAAATAGCTGTGGGATCAAATAATCTGCTTATACACAACACAGAGGATTCTGCTGTGCTAAAGAACTTACATGATGATGGTCTCTTTAGAAGTCACTTATGCTGGATGGATTCCCATGATTCAAAATCAACAACAATTTTTTTTGTCTCCTAATCTGCAGCTTAATTTCCTAGTACCTCAGGAATGATTTCAGGATAAAATTTTCCCTCCCCTAGACATCCAGAGATGGTTGGAAAGTGTTCAATACAATTCCATCCTGCACTTAATGCTGATGCACAAGAGTTAAGAAGGAAATATGGAGTAAAGAGAGAAGTGGTTTGAATGTTGAGGGGGAAAAGAGGTTGTGCCATAGCTATGAAAGGGGAGGAAAAAAGAGAAACAGTCTTCAGCTATCAACAAAGGAAAAAGTGATAAAATGTGTAAGTCTGCAGAATGTAAAAGTATTTTTGAGAATCAGGAGATGAAGAACATTAGGGGAACAGCTTAGGGGTACAACAGTTTAAAAATCCCGAGGCTTACAAACCTAAGTAAATGCTGAATTCAGAAAAGTGGGACTTTTCTGAACTACAGTGTTTTGCTATTTTTGGAAGAAAATAGATAAAACACGGTTATGTTGGCATATGAAATATTATCCCTTTAGGAAGAAGGTATCTGAAATAATTGCTTATTCCATCCCATTTTCCCATTTTATGTACAGTTGAATTACAGAGAGAATTGATCTAAATTACCTGGATAAAACATGAACACATAACATTCCTGTGTAAGTATACAGTGCAGATTCTGGAGCTAGTTGTCACATGTAACAGTTTTAAATTTTAAATATGCTAAAGTCATACAATGTTAGGGAAAAAAAAAAAAAAAAAAAAAAAGATTATAGGAGCTCTATTTCTTACAACACATTCTCAAAAAAACCCCCCAAATCTCAAAACATTTGTCTGCTGTTTTGAAGACCTTACCAGATGGTTATAAAAATAAATTCCAATGGGACTCTTTCTCTTTTAGTATTTTAAACTTGATTATGTTCCATGCTTTTTGTTTTGCTGGTTTTGATTTTGTTTTGGGTTTTTTTGTAAAGCTAAATATGGGAATTTTCAACTTCCAAGTGAGGTTTTCTCATTCCCTTCCATACTTCCAGAGACTGGTTTATCCCTCATGTTTTTTCAAAGATTTTCCAGCAAAACTTGTGTTGCTGAGTGCACGACATGGACCCAGTTTGTTGCTTCTACAGTCCACTAACCATCAATTTGAGAAGAGTTTGCAGATTTTGCTGCTTCTAGATATAATACTGCGATGCTGAGAGTTAACAGTCATTTAATTTCAGTGTACTTCAAACAACTGTGCTACTGCTGGCAGAAAAGGGAGCTCTTATGGCCAGGAAATTGACATTATTAGTGGTGGGCTTCTGCAGTGAGTGCAAAGTCAGTGTGGTAACAAGCTTCCAAGAAAAAAATATGTGCTGGTATTTACCATGTCCATATACAAGAAAGACACTGAATATGGATTGCATAACTTGAAGGTTCCTCTTATATTTGCAAAGAGTTAATCATTATTTTGGGCAGTCTTCAATCCACATACTTCCAGAAATTCTTGATCTGACTTGGGTAGTCACCCTATTATGGTAACGTGCTATGAAAGTCCATCATGGAAATATTTGCAATACGAACTTCCTCTTCCCTTTTCCTGCAGTCTGTTATGAGGAAATGAACCTCTAAAGCACTGCTGACACTTTAGTTTCTTTGTAAATCCAATTCTGGCTAGCTGTTGGGAGCCGGTGGAAATGCCAGGGGAGTTACCTGAGGACTGTTTTTGTCTCAGGTAGGGCCTTTGGGGCAACAATCGAAGGAGAAGGAGGAGGTTCTCGGTGTGAGGTTCTGTTATGGTTTAGTGTCTGCTATTTTATATATGATGAGGGGAACTCAAAAAACGAAAAAAGCCTAACTTGAAATTACAAAAGATAGTTTATTCACACACATTAAGAATAAAGAATAAGAAAAGAGGAGAAGAAATGAAAACTTTCAAAACATCCTTCCTTCCCCCCCCCCCCCAAATATTCACTTTCCTACACACAACATAAAAAGACAAAATCTGTAATTTCAGTCAGGGCTACCATTTTAAAAAATCTCTCATCAGTTCCTTTAGGAAAGGAGTCTTTTTGTGTCTTATGGAGACCACACTTCTGAAGTAGCCTGAAAAAAAAAAAAAAACCTCTGCAAAAACTGTGAAAAGAATCCTACCTATATAGCAGTTTGCCCAATATTGCACATATGTCATAAACTATTTATTGGGGGTACTTGTTTAAGAATGGCTCCTTTAATATAACCAAATTTCTCCTCTTCTATCGCCAAAATCATCTTCATCTCAAAAACTAGAGATCTCTTTTTTCCCTAGGAGCAAAGGCCTTCATATCACTTTTAACTAGAGCCATGCATCCCCCCCAAACAGCATCTGTATGTTACAGGAAAAAAAAAAGTCCATTCTCCATAATTACAGAAAAGTTACAGACACATTAGGCTACTCCTCTTCCTTTGCCCGAATAGTCTTTCCACTCTCTCATCACTGACTCCATTTCATGCCATGTCTCTTTATGGTTCAATCACTTTCCCTTGTCTTCACTCTGGGAAGGGTCAGTGCTTTGGGAATTCATCTGCTGGCGAGAAAAGAGTTAAACATGCCCGAGCCTACAGTGGTCACGAGATCCCTGCTGCGGGAGCTGTGAAGATTTCCAAGCCATGCTGCTGGAGGAGTCAGTGGCTGCTTCCTTCTCCACCCCTCGGTCTCATGGCCTGGGCCGCTCTCTCATGGGGCTGTGGCTACCGGAGGCCTGAAGGAGGGAGGGGGGAGGGCAACCATACCCCCAGCCTTGGCCAGGGACAGCAGCAGCTTCCAGGGCCCCTCCTTCCCGGCCGCCTGCTGTGATCGGACCCAGGCATGGCCGGGCCACTTTCCACCACCGCGAGGAGCGCGGCCCCTGTAATGCCCAGTCAGGCCTGGCCACCCAGGGGCAGCAGGGCCTGGCCCAGCCACGTGGCCACCACAGCACGGTGTTACCTCATGAAATCCTGGGGCAGAGAGAGGTCAGATCCAGCCCATTCACAGCTTAAATAGCTTTTCCCAAAGAGTTGCTTCCTGGTTTCTCAGTGGTCAAAGCTACATACAATAGCCAAGAACTGGCCTCTGGCCACTGATAGGTATTCATTTAAACCATGCTAACCCATAACAGATTTATTGTTGCTGAAGGGTCCAGGGAGAGAGAGCAAGGAGTACAGGGAGACAGGGCTCTTTGAACTGGGGTGGAACAGGGGGCAGATATATTGCAATGACATTGTAATACACTGGGGGAGGATCATGGGGAGTCGTCCATAAAACCTTAGTCAATGGGGAGGCATATGGGGTGGTCCACAACTTCAAGAAGCCAACTGGGTGTCAAGTGAGGGAGAACTTTCTGGAATAGGGGATATGGGTAGTAACAGATTGACACTTAGGGAGGTGGAATGAACTTGGATTGACAGATACCTTCTTGGAATAATGGGGGGGACAAGTTTGGGGATAAATCAAGTAAGAACCAGGGGAGATTTTGGGAACAAATCATTAGGGAACCAAACACAACAACACATTGCATCTTGATGCACTCCTATACAGGTGAAACACTCAGTTCATTCTGTGAGACTCCGCTGTAGATACTGAGGTAGCATTTTAATCAGCTGTCAAATAAAGTTGTTCATTAACATTAATGTCAATGTAGTTCATCACCCAAAATTCAGTGAACATTTATACATTTCATTATTTCAGTTTTTTACTGAGGACCGTGCTGTGTGAGAGATTCAGTAAGAAAATAGATTTGACTATTTTTCACTAGCAAGCCATAATATTCTGCCTGACCAAGAAGAGGTCATGGCTTCTTAAAACATTTGTAAAATGGCTCCTAATTTTTCTGTTACTATCTTTGTGTCCTCATGTAGGCTTATAATTATGTAATGCTTTTGCTGAAATCGTTTCTAATTGCACACACAGTCAAGCACTTCAATATCTGACCTTTGAATCTAGGGACTGAATGTTTTGTGATATTATCTGCTGATTTTTTTGTATACATTTTTCTGTCTCCAGACACTTGCTGACTTTCCAGAAACATTCTCCGCCAAATTTCAGTTTGAACGTGATTTTTTTTTTCCCTTCTTCTAATAAGTTCTCTACCTTTGGCACCTAAAAACCTTCTCTACAAAGAACTTGTAAAAGTGCTCTGCTTTCCAGGGATATTATGATGTACAACATGACAGTTCCCAGTCATGGCTCAGTTTGTGTGAGTATGCAGCAGCTGTGCACTTTCATCAACATTTGCCATAAATTTTGAAATACCAGACATAAGCACCATCTGGCTATGCAAGTTCCTTTCATAAGCTGGGCAGTTCCTAAGTAGCTCAGTTTCTGTGGGTACATGCAAAAAGATCTATGCTTCAGAAAGCACTGGGGTTGCTGAAGAAAAGCCATGTCCAAGGTAGTCTTTTGTGGTAATAACCTAGGTATATGTATAATTTTAAATGTGCCTTGGTTCTCTTTTTAAACAATACATTAACATTTTGTTAGCATAGGAAAAAGACGTTAAAAGTTTAGCCTGAATGTAGTTCTGTGCTGAAAAGTCCTTGTTGAAAAAAGTAGCTTGCATTCCTTCTGTAAAATTAACTCATAGATATTCATTATAATAGTATTAATACACCTTAAAAATATCCTGTGGTCTGGCTAATTTTTTTTTCTACATTTCACATCATCGGAGTTCACTGCAGGGAGTTGCAGATGCTATGTACCTCCTCCTATGCTACCATCCTCTGTCTGCTGTTTAAACATATCAATAACTCACTGTATGGGTAACTAAAATATTTCTAATCTAGATAGTTGATAGATGTCCTCATTAACAAAAACCTGCAGGCCATGTCATTATCATTATATTCTTTCTTTTTTTCAGCATTACTAAGTGCATTGGATTGCTAATATTTGCATATGTTTGGGAGAGAAGAAGGTTCTGCTCAGCAATTCTTCTTATCAATTCATGTTCCTGATGATTTGCCTCTACTTTCTTTTCCATTTATTCTTTTAAATTATGATAGTGCAACAAAATTCTAATTATATTAAATTAAATTTAGGTCAGTAGATCTAGACAGTGATCGCTTGCTAAAGAACTATGTTAAAAGACAATGTCCTTAAATAAAATGTTGATACATTTACTGTGTCTCCTGGTGTTATTCAAAATTAAAATACAAAACTATATGACTAAATCTGCTTTCTTAAACTAACAATAGCTAGTTGAATGTTAATGTAAAAATTCTCATCAATTTTTGTTTAAATTTCAAACATACGTTTTTGTTCCTGTGGGGTTTTTTTGGCTATTCTTAATTTTTTTTTTTTTTTTCAATGCAGAGGCTTTTGCTTTTCTTACCCTTTATGTCTGATACTTATGAGGGTTTTTAAGAATGGCAGTACTGTTTAAAGAATGCATATACTACAATGTCTATAATTTTTTTTTTTTTTTTTTTTTACATATTTATTGTTAACAATTCTTTTAAATAATTGTTGTGGTTTCCTAATTACAGTATTCTCCAATTTAGTGCCCCAACTAAAACCATGGACTTCTTGTTTCCCCTTTCTGCAGAACTGGAGGCACAAACAGAAAACATCACAGGCTGTGAAAAAAGCAATTTTCTGGAAACAGCAATGAGGTAAGAAAACAAAGAGTAACAGCAATAATATTAATACCAAAAGTTTACAAAGATTGATTCATAAATCAACATGCTCACTGCAAAGCTCACAACCCAACCACAGCTACACCACCCTGACTGGAAGAAAACCCTTCCCCTCAGAAGAAACTCCCAGCAATGACATGAGGTGGTATGGAATGATATTGAATAATATCCCTGTCCTACTCATGTCTCCTCCTTGCTACTGCAAAAATTAGCCCTGTCCTGGCTGGAACCAGGACAATAATGTTCAAGTCAACAAAGCCAGAAAATGATATTTTTTTGCTGATATTTATCCCTAGTAATGCGTACTGCCAACTTAACATATAAAGACTTATCCAATTATATATTCCCCTGTAAGCAACACAGGCAGGGAATTCTGTGTTATTTACAAAGAAACCCTGCAGAAAAAATGAACTTGAAATTACTAGCTTCCGAGGATTTAATAAGCCTAAAGTTCTTGGCCAAATTATTTTGTGGACAGGTTTTTGTAGCTCAGCAGAACAATAGCTAGAGATGTTCCACAGCTTAGTACTATGGCAATATGGCCACTTGATGTTTTGAGAAAATTAGAGGCTGGAATAATCAAGTCTTCAAACCACTGAAGTGCAGGAATGAGTAGAATATCTCCTCCTCAAATATTCTTTTAAAATATACTCAGATTTGCAAGTACTTGATTTTTCAGAGGGTTTGAACAATCTGAGTTCCCACTGAATTTGGTTTATTTTCTTAAAGAATGTCAGGCGTTATATAAATCTTTGACTTCAGTGAAAATTTAGATAAAATACAAAGGTTTTAGGATTTTTTTCCCTTTTTCTATGTGTGTCTGTGAAATACCAAACTTTCTGGGATTTGTTAGATGATTTTTACATTTGTACGTTTATCAGTAGTAGTGAAATTTACACCAAAGTGGTGAATACACTATAGGTTATTACAAACTTTTTGGAAACTTTTACTTGAAAATTGCTAACCAAAAAGGAAAGTTGTTTAAATTTTTCTTAAATTGTGTCTTTTAAAAATTATTTAAATTTATAATCATTAACTACAATGACTTCTGCTAGCTTGTGCTCCTTTTCTTTGGTTCTTGTCAAGTACTATTAAACTATTTATGTTGCTCAATCAATGTTCTGTACTTAAGCTCAGCAAGAAGACCTAACTCGGTTTTGGAGAAGTTCCATCTTCATATTCTTGAGGGAGTCAGGTACTGTTTATTCATGTTTTTCTACGGCCTTGTTTTAAATTGATCTGTCTTTGACATGATATCTTTTACATGCAAAATTTTCTCTCAAGTACTGATATAAAAATGATTTCAAAAAATAATTTCTTTCTTTTTTAAATACAAAACTTTAAATTTCACGGGACGGGGCCAGGGGAGAAGACCAATGTTTGACACGTCTTATTAGAGGTTAGGTCAAGATTCCTTTAAACAGTACATTCTGACCTTCTCTTTCTTAAATAAGGGTAAATGCACAGAAGATACGTGTGAAAGAATTCAAAACTCTATATTGAAAGGAATAACAATAGAAATTCTTTATTATTGCTTTTCTGTAGTTGCCCTGAGAAATGCTAATCAGACTGTAGAAAGCACTAGTAACTGCAATAAATATTGCTAGATCTTCTGATGAAAGCACTTCCAGTTAACAGGGACCTCTCCAGATTTCCGAGACTATTCAAAACT
Organism: Aegithalos caudatus; assembly: GCA_013389925.1. Classification (NCBI taxonomy): domain Eukaryota; kingdom Metazoa; phylum Chordata; class Aves; order Passeriformes; family Aegithalidae; genus Aegithalos; species Aegithalos caudatus. Next base: position 25,715 of record WEIU01005895.1, on the reverse strand, counting down.
CATTGAGAGAGTCTTTATGATGACATCAGATGACTATGGATGACTTGGAGGAGCCTATTCAGGCTTTAGAGACTTACAGGGATCCAGCTGGAAAAGCAGATCCCTCACAACTTTTGGATCAACTGTGAGTCTATCAGTTGCACAGCCATGATCCTCCATCTCCAAGATCCTCCTCCTCCAGTAGATCCACTGGTACTACCTTGGTCCATCATTGGTGTTGAAAACACAGGCAAATAAAGAATTTAACAACTCTGCCTTGTCTATGTCCACATTTGTCAAGTGACCATCGCTGTCCTCTAAAAGTCCAATGTTATTTCTGCACTGCATGTTTCCATTAATGTATATTTAAAAAAAATATTTTTTATTGTCCCCCACAGTATGGCCAGCTGCAGGTCCAATTGAGCTTTGACCACATGAGTTTTATCCCTATAGTAACAAGCATCATCTCTGTGTTTCTTCCACATGACCTTGCAAGTGACCTTGCTTCTACTGGGCATACACCTCAATTTTTTGCCTTATATCCAAAAGATCCCTGCTAAGCCAAGACAGCTTTCTGCCTTTTTTACTTCTGACGTTTTGGAATTGCCTACCCCTGTGCCCTTAAGAGGTGATGCTTAAAATATAACCAGAACTGAGGGACTCTACCAGCCTAAAAACATTTTGGTGGGAATTTTACTCCCTAGTTTCTTGATCAGTCTGAAATCTGATCTCCTCTTGTCCAGAGTTAGAGTTTGGTAGCACTTTTCCTTTTATCAGAAGATATTTAAACTCAATTGCTTTGTGGTTGCCATGGCCAAGATGGCCACCACTTCCCTCAGGAGGCCCTCTGTTAACAAGCGACAAATCAAGGAATGCGTCTTTCCAAGTTGGCTCTCTTAGTACCTGTACCATCCAGGTGTTTAAGGAATCTTCTGAAACTGTTTGTGTCAGTTTTGTGACCTTCCCAGTTAATTTCTGGCAAGCTGAGGTCTTCCCTAAGGACAAGGGCAGTTCATTTAGAGGTGTCTCTTAGTTCCTCAAAGCATAATTAATCAGTGGCACCATCCTGGCTCTGTGGTCTATAGTAGATTCCCACAATGACATCTACATTATTTGCTTGTCCCTTAATCCCTGGCCAGAGGCTCTCGATTGTGCCATTGCCCACCATGGGCTCCATACAGTGAAGCCCTTCCACTGCATACAATGTTACCTCCCTGTCTCTTCCACCCTGCCTATCCCTCCCAAAGATCCTGTAACCATCCAACAGGGTGCTTCAGCTACAGGACCAGGTTTTGCTTATGCCAGTGATCTCAAATCTGAGACAGGGACAAAGTTTCAAGCTCTTCATTTGCTCCTCATGAGTGCATTAGTATAGAAACATTTCGTGTGGGTTTTGTGGTAGCTGACACCTGCTGGAGGAGAATGAGAAATCCTATTAGCGTTCCTTTCCTCAAGGTTTCCATACCACAATCCAACTTCCTATCACTGGAAAGCTTGGTTTCGTCCCTCCCACACATAATGCTGAAACAGAAATAACAAATTATGGATAAAGGGACAGTTTTTGTTTTCTATGCATTCTTTCTTGTATTTTGCATTTAAAACATCAGCTCTGAGAATCACATTAATTTCTCCTCATATTTAAAAGCATAAGGGATTTCAAATGACTCACAGGAATAGAATGGAACTATTAACTTTCCAAGTTAAAATGTCAAGAGACATTTTAACCACCTAATTTTTATATTATTTCACTGTTAAAAAAATTGAAATAATTTCATAACTTTGGAATCCGCTGCAGTGCAATAACATTATTGGTCCTACAGAACCAACATTAACAATAAAGAGGTTTATTGTAACCATACCTCAGCTATTATAACACTTTCAGCAACATCTTTTCTTGTGTAATTCTTATGTAAATGTATTTTTCATGTCATGAATAGTCATAGAATACTTCAGCTTGGAATGGGCCTTAAATCATCTAGTGCTAACCCCACCCCCCTTGGGCAAGGACACCTTCTACTAGACCAGGTTGTTCAGAGATACATTCAAGCTTGCCTTCAACACTTTCAGGCACGAAGCATTCACAGCTTCTCTGGGCAACCTGTTCCAGTGCATCAACACCCTCACTCTAAAGATTATTTTCTGAATATCTAATCTAAACCTACTCTCTCAATTTGAAACCATTCACACCTGTTCTGTCATTACATGGTCTTGTAAATAGTCTCCCTCCATCATTCTTGTAGACTCCCTCCAGGTACTTGGAAGGCAAAAACTAGGTCACCCTGAAACCTTTTCTTCTCCAGGCTGAACAATCTCAATATTCTTTGCCTGTCCTCTTATGAGAGGTGCTCCATCACTCTAATCAAGTTGGTCTCCCTCCTCTGGACTCATCCCATCAAGTCCGTGTCCTTCCTGTACAGAGGACCCCAGAGCTGGATGCAGCACTCCAGGTGGGGTCTCACCAGAGCAGAGTTGAGAGGCTTCTCCTGCCCTGTTGGCCATGCTGCTTTGGTTGTAGTCCAGAATATGATAATAATGCTATCATAAATAATGACAAGGATGTAATTTTTAAGATAGGATTTCACATTTTGTACTGTACAAAATGGTATAGCACAGTGGTTTGTTTCCTTCACAGTGTTGTTTGATTGTTGTATAGGGCTGATCCTAAGCCTAGACTGAGATGTAAGAAAAAACAGCTTTCCCTGCTTTACAGGAGTCAGTGTAGAATGACACTAAATAAAGAACTTGTAAAGAGGGATTGAGAAAAATGTCTAGTCCTAAAAAATCACTGGAGAACTTGTTTTCAAGTATTTTATTTTTAATTTTTCCTACTGAGCATTGATATATTTCCTTTGGAAAGATGTAGTATATATGACTTCATGTTCTAATGAAATGCATGTTTAATTTTTTGCTATCTTTTGCAATACTGTAAGCAAAAAGGAGAGAGTTGAAACTTGTGACCTCTATGGGACACCATGACCATTTTTGTAGTCATATTCAGGGAGAATTTTTTTAACTCTAGCACCTACACAAACAGCAAAATTCAGTCTTGGAATTAATCATCAGATGATACATGTAATAGTATGAAGCATGAATATGAAATTTTGAGTTTCAGATGTGAAACAAAAATCCTTTTCCTAACCACCAGAGATTAAAATCCTAGAGAACCAACTTCCTCTATTCCCTGCAATGCTTTGCTTATACAGGCTGCAGCCTGCAGGAAGTAGTGCACTCACAAAATCTTTTGCCTATGTTACTGATCTGCAACAACTTTATCCTGCTGATGTTAAAGAAAATTACAAAAATACAATGAAACACTCGCAAGTTTGCAGTACAATTTTGTGATGCAAACATACCAACATTATACAAAAAATACCTCTAAATTAATTCAGATTCACTCAGATTCTAGCAGTAGTGCACATGAAAAGAAAGAGAATTTTCATTACCTAAATCAGCTCCAGAATTTGGCAATTTACTGATTAGAGCTCTCCGACTTAACAGGGTTGAGAATTGCTGATTCATACCATTGAGTACAATTTGGATGAATGAGCTGCTGTCAGAATCAGTCACCATTTTGTCCAAATCACTGTAAATCTGAAGACTCGAATGCGTAAAAAATTATCAGATTTTGGATATAACAGATCTCTGTCCTTCTGTGCAGTCACTGTTGAGTGGGTTGAGGTTTTCTCACTTTGGCATGAAAATGAACTCTTGATGGCATTGAGAGGTGAAGTAATCATGAAAGATGTTGTGCTGTGTATTGGGATAGAGTAAATTAGTTCATCTGCTAGTTAAACTGAGTTTTTTAATACTTGTTTGCTCTTTGTATGAAAGAAGACCAAAAATTTGACTCTTCAGAAACTGCTGGCACCCTGTTGTCCAGATAAAGCATATTTAAAGTTATTTAAGGTCATTGGCCTAGATAAAAGTTGTGAAAAGGGTCATGACTTTGAAGCCTAGTGATAACAGGACTCATGAGTGTTCATGACTTGTTTGACTATTTTATGTAGAGTTAACACAAAGGGCTAAGGATTATTTAATGTAAAAGAATTGAAAATTTATTGGAGCAAAGACCACAACCGAGCTCCCTGGTGAATGTCCCATCACAAAACTAGACAGTCAATATCACTTATGCCTCTAACCCTCTCAATCCATCAAATCAGTTTTTATTAATTATTCTTTATAAAGCCAAGTAGTTTCAAGTCTCTTCTCATCACAGGCATCACAACCTTTGTTGTGATTCATTTTGGACTCCTTTTTGGCATAGCAAAGAGCTATTGTGTGGAGAATTATTATTCTGTGAAAGCCCGAATTCTGGAGTCTACCAAACTTCACAGGAAATCTGGAGCTGGGATTGAGGTGAAGAGAGTGAGTCCTTGGAGCTGAAGTATGAAATAATGTTAACATTTAAATGCACACACTCTGTGGATGTCCTCAGAGTCAGAAGTTTAAGTGGAATAGTGGTTGAATGTTCCATAAGAATCTCATTTTAGAACAGAGTACTAGGCTGATCTTCAAGTCTGAGGATTTTTAATGGTCTCATCCTTGGATCCTCAAAACAGAAAAAAACCCACAGGCTTTTCCTGCCATGAGAATGTGCAAAAATTCCGGGGCTTGATCCCATTTTATTCCTGTTGAAACTAATGACAAAATTTCACTGAGTTGCATAGAATAGGGTGGATACAAAGGGAGCATATCCTTGCAGGGACACTATAAAATTATTCTGTACTGGTGTTCAGCATTACCCCATAACTGGTGTGTATCAGTCATCACTAGCTTATTGAGGTGCCAATTAGATGTGCATAAACGCATAACATTACCCCTTTCATTCTTCCAATTTATTATGTCTTTGCTACTATTATTATTATTATTATTATTATTATTATTGTTGTTGTTGTTGTTATTTTTATTTTATATCAGCTCTTAATACTGATTTGAGAAGTGCTTGGCAAAACTCAGAAATAAAATTACAGTATTTGAATTGTATAAGGGCCTGGGTTTCATGGCTTAGTGCAAGACTGACTGATAAAAAAAATGAATTTGCATAGCTTCTACCTGGATTTAGGGAAAAAGACTTTTCATTTGACAACTGGTGTCAGTGTCAGTTTGCACAAAGCATTTTGGCCTCTAGCAGCCAAAATGTTTTCCTCTCATGCCAGACCCCTGTGACTACAACAGTGCACAACTGTCACCGTGAGAAACACAGAGAATAGAGAGTCACACTTGTTTTCCGAGCGCCAAGTTGGCAACTAACTTTGTTTGGCTCATGAGCATGTTTCTGACAGCATGTGAGAGGCAGCTCTGAGCTGAGATGGCACCTGCAGTGCTCAGAGAGCCAACTACTATTCAGACATGAACAAAGGTGTCCACTACAATTTTAAATATATTTTGACTAATTAGAAGGGGTTTTTTTTCTCTCTATTAAAGATTTACAGAAAAAATGCCTACTTTAATGCTTATTAATAATAATGCTACTGTGGTATAGATTTTAAGGGGATTGAAAAACATTTGCTTAACTTGGTTGTGACAACAAATCAAACACGCAGTTTATAATGTCTATGAAAATGAAGAAAAAGGAGGGATTATTTTCCCAAAATTAGGAGTTATTAGGAGAAAAGGCTCAGTCTGATAGGCAGATCATCTTATCATCTTTTCTTTCTGCCATACTCACTTTTCTTGGTCAATTTTTTGGAAGAAGTCACATATACAAATGTAAATATTTCACAAATTGCTAGTTACCAGTTCCCTTTTTTATCAGTGTTACTTAAATATAGAAAATACACAACAATAACAAAAATAGTTTGGATTAAATAATACCTAATCTTCCATAATAACTATCCAATTTCTTTTCTCCTTATAGACAGCAAACTTTATGTAAGACACTTCTTGGATTTTTTGCTGAATTAAAATCTTTTTTCTTTATGCCTTTGATTGCTGAAGTCCAGGCTAATTAGAAACTTGAGATTCTGTCTTATGGATTAGTTGGTTGTTGAAGGCATGAATAATCTTATCTGAAAGGTATTTAAAATCCAGAATAAAAAAATGAAGCAAATTAAGTTCATGCCATATCTAAATCTAAGCTAAACTCATAAAGAATTGTCCATCTCTTTGTGCTACCTAAATAGATGTCTGTCATCTGCACTCCTAAAATTAAATTTCTAAAACAAGATCCAAGTAACCTGCTTACATTTTTCTGGAATAGGTGCCAAAACTTTATACAATTTCAACATAGATTTGAAGCTTTTAAGAACTAATCTTGGTTTTGCTTGTCTCACCACAAACAGAAGTGAATTATTTCAGACATGGCTTTATTGCAGTCCTGTGACTGCAAGATCTTGGAATATCCCTTAGAGTCTTTTGTGTCTGACATCACTACTGTGTTGTTTCTTTCACCTCTCATCTACTTCTAAAAGATAAAATTATGAACAAAGACAGTTCTTTCCTTAGATGGGTATTGGATTGTCTACATCTATTCTCAGAAGTAGACATCATTAACAAAATGTTTCCCTGGTTTGAAGATGGCAGATAAAATGGGTTTGAAACATGACAGAGCTTTGTGGTGATCACCACAGCTTTGTGGCATTTTTAATATGGGAATGAAGATCTGTTTTAGAATTTTGGACTATCTACCTCTGAGATTTACTCTAATAATAGAAGTCTCTATTTCATTATGTCATGGTAACACTGGATCTTGAGTCCACACATATGGAAATGTTAATCTAAGTCTTTAGTATCTGGAGACTTCCATGGGGAGAAATATGATGTTGAAGCCTGTAATATCTTCTTTCACCACTTGTGAGGTTATTTTCTCATTTGCTAACTTGCTTTTATAGTTCATTGTTCCACAAGTCCATGTTAAATCCAAATTTGATGCATTTGACCTACAGCTTTTATGTATGTTTGATCCTTCTTCCTCTTCTTGATACCCAAACAACCAGCTTTGCCCCCTCCAGCCCTCCATGTTTTAAATGGATCACTGGCAAGTTGTCTACAGGCACAATGTGTCCCCTTTGCAAGCCCATACCTCAGCTTTCCCATTTCTGTATACATCTGTACCACATCCTGTATTTTAGCTTCTCAGTGGAGAGCAACTATTATGCGATTTATCTAGACTTCATTGTTAAAGATGCAAATTTCTTCTAAAGAGAGCAAATTCTGGTTCCTGCTGCCTCTATAGAAGTGTTATCATACCACACAAGGATAAATAAAAGCAAAACAAAATAGCTATAGACATCTGGTCAACAAGAGAAATTGCTGCCACAGCAAAATCAAGTAAAATCAAATTGCAGACAGGTCTAGAATAATTTAGGCAGAGCAAATTGGCAAACCTTAGTCCTGAGGCACTATTTTAAATTTTGTGTAAAGCTTGTAGATTATTACTGTAAATGGCAATACTGTAATATACAGCTATGTAATTGCAAACTTCACTCTATTATTGAATAATACATTCATGAAAAAAATACTTAAATCCATAATAGAGCACTTCATCAGTCTTGGTCCCTGTGATTTTTACCTCTCAAAAAAGAATGCTTAATTTTTTGCCAAGTTTGATGATATCAGTCAATATATATTTAAAGCAGAAGATTATAAAGATTTTATTAATATCAGAGAATAATCCTTGTAGAATAGTGTGTTTAAAAAGGAATATTTATTAAGTGGATTCCAAATACGGCACTACACTTTCAGAATGAGTCTGTCATTTTACATTAGAAAAATATTTGATCTGCCAATTTATTGGCAATTTATTCACTATTTATTTAGTGAATTCAGAGCAATATTCATGTGATTCAATTGCACAGAAAAAATTTTCGTCCCATGAGCATTTTTGATATTTCTGAGGGTTTGTTTCCCAAACTTTTTTCAAAATCTTATCTGAATAGAAACAAAATTTATTCAATGTCGTCCAGCAAACAAATAGTGGGTTTTAGGGGAAAATGAAATTGTTTAGGGGATAATGAAATTATTTACTTTTAGTATTTTAAAACTTGTTGACCTCATTTTATCTTTTGGTTGGATGTGGTTTTAGTTTCAAAGTTAAAGATTAGTTTTACTCGGATATCAAAATTAAGTGCAATGTTCCTGAACTTAAATATAAGAAAGATATTGTGAAATGAGGGAAATTAAAACAAACCAGGTTTGGCTGGCAGTTGTTTTTAATGATTCAGAGAATTTCTGATCAGTCTAGTTTACTTGCAAACACTTGGTTGTAAACAGAGTTCACTGTGAGAATTATCTTTTGACTCTGAAAACTATATGTTCTGTTGTAGATGCACCCAGCAACCTACCTACGGAGTTCAGAATAATAGGTCTTTTCTATAAGAGACAGAGATGACCTGATCCAATTTCAGTCCCTTTTACAGGAGGTAGCCTGCAAAGGCAAAGAGAAACATTAAGGTGCAGCCAGCTATACATACAGTATTCTCTACCATAGAAGGTCTCGGTCACTGCTGTGATGGGCAGACTAATAGCATTGGTTTCATTAGAAATACTCAAGCATATGAGTGGAAAAACGTAACAGCCCAATGCTTTTAGCAGAATAAATTTGAAATATAGTTGAATAATTACATCTGTATCTGGACTTCTCACAAAATGAGTGCTGTTAGACACTCTTCAATGAGTATGAACCATTGTAGTTCACTAGATAATAATGACTCTTCTCCTATTTTACATCACTTTAGGACAATCCCTTGGACCAATTATAAAAGAAATTACAAAGTCACATCTTGGGAAGGACAAAAATATCAAATAAAATGACAGCTAAGATGGAAAGTGACAATCAAGGTATAACTGTTCTTAGACTTGTAATACTCTTAGCTCTTAAAGCCTTTTTCTTTTGCTATGGATGAAATGTCAAAGAAAAACTCTAACTGCTTGCTTTAAACCAAATTCAGACTAGTACAATGCAATGCTGCAAGAGCAACCATTTTGATAGCAAGCAAAGTAGTTAAAGATTTCACTAATCCTTAACATTTGGCACTTCTATTTCATGCAAAAAAAGCCTTTTACTAAAGAGCACTGGCTAAGATATTTCCACAATTTTTAAGCTCATATTTAAAAGACTTTGTGTTTTTTTGTATGCCCTTACACATTATTGTAAAATATAATAAAAAGGTTTAAAATAAATCACCTTGTTAATTGATTACACTTATTAGATTTTATATTCTCAGTTTAATGTTACTATTTGCTTTATTTGTTTATTTATTAATATCAACTAGATGTATTGGACTTTTATGTTTGAATCAACGTTTTTAATAAAGCAGGTCATTTTAAACTCAGAGAGAAAATGTTCTCCAAGTGTACGGAAGGATTATATGGAGAATGTAATAGAAGGCGAGTTCGTTATGAGCTAGATGCAAGTGATCCTGATGAAAATTTCTGTTCTAAAATTAAGGATTTACTTACTAAGATTACACCCACTTTTTATTCCAGAATAAAAAGGGCGATGTACCATCTAGATACTACTATTTAGATTATTTTTTTAAACCATCTTATCTCTATTCTTTTCTCATCCATTGACTACTCATTTTATCCTTTTTGGAAAGTTATATGCAAAAGTTATTATGCCAAAGATTTGAGTATCTTCCCTTTTTGTTCATGGCACATAATGATCTATATTGTCCTAGATAAAATATCCATATGGACTTTAAAGTATCAGTACATTCTGGCTTATGTGGGCATAGATTCACATTTCCAGTTCATCAGAATAAGTACATTCCTTTTTCCCAAACTGATCACTCATTGCTAGAATTGTTCTACCATACAAGATCTGACAGATATAGACCATCTTCTGTGTGATAAGAAGAATGAGTATAAGAAAAGTTATATAGAACAGCACCAACTCTACATCTGCTTCTGCAGAGGTTTTTGTGACAGAGCCATTGGGAAGTGCCTTTTCACCCTAAGAGTCTAGAGTTGGGGAAATGCAAGATAATTTTGTACATCTATATGTACATGTGCCCAGGTGTCAAATGTTGAAAAACTGATTAGGCTTCCTGTTAATCCTGAAGTTGAGATGCCTGCATGTGTTAAGAAGAGCATTAATTTTTGGTGGGTTTTTTTGTTTGGTTGGTTGTTTTTTTGTTTGTTTGTTTGTTTTGTCTATATTTCTTTCTCTTGCATTTTTTTTCCTAATGTTACCACAAATTTTTCCAGGAAGTTTGTCTTTTTATCACTTGATTGTACCCAAGCCTGGTGGTTGCTCATTTTATTTTGTGTATCTTTTTGTGGTTCTTTATCTCTAGGTTTTGAGACAAGAAAAAAGATTCAAATTCAAACCTCTGAGCCAGAGAACAGCTGCTGTTGTTAGCTATTTTCAAACAGCACGGCAGGACAGAATTATTAGACTCAGGATGACTGAAGTGATTGTGCCTTGCATTCAGTCATTTTAAGACCTCTCAATTTTTTTCTAGTCTCTCCTTTTACCAAAGCTTGCTGGATGACTGCAGCTCTATGATCTTCTCCCACTATGTTCTTGCAAAATAGCTTGACATGTGCTCACTGTTCTCCTACTTTTTTCTCCTTTTGTTATGTGTCTGCAGATTTTTGCTTTGTATCTTTTCCTTTATCCTGGATTTTTTTTTTTGTTCTAATTTTATGTCTCCTTTTTCTTTCTCCATTTCCTTGTATAACAAGTGCAAGAAGAGAGTAGGCTTTGTTAGAGAAAAAGGATGAAAGTTCTCAGGATACTGTTTAATAATGAAAAAAGAAAAAATATGTGAAGCAGCAAGCAAACAAGCAACCCACCCTTATTTCCCTCTCCAAAAAAAAACCCCTCCCCTACACCCCTCCACATCCCAAAGACTCACCTTGCATACACCTTACATCTTTCATACTTAAGTGGAGGGGAGGTTGAACAATGAAAATACAGGCACAATGTTGAGTGATTTTATCTACACACGTCCTTGGGATCCAATAGGCTCCATTCAAGGTGCTGAAAAAGATGGCCAACATCCTTTCTTTTGTCTTTGAAAGGTTGTTGTGGAGAAAGCACCAACAACTGGAGAAAAGTAAATGCCACATCCATCTTCGAAACAAAAGAAAAAAAAAAACAACCCACAGTTGCCTGACTGATGCTGGAGCAAGTCCTCATGGACCACATTTTTGGGCACGCACTGAAGGTAATTGGAACCAGAAACCTTGAATTTACTGAAGGGTAAGTCATGTCTGCTCAGCCTGTTTCCCTTTTGTGACAAATTCTGAAATATATGGGTCAGAGAAAACCATGGCCATTTTTTATTTGGACTTCAGCAAAGTTTTTGGCATTATATGTCACTGTATTCCTGTATCCCAGTTCAGATGCTATGGACAGGTACAAAAAAAGGGTGGATGATCAGGTGTAGAGGGGTGTACTTGGTAAGGTGTATTCTAACTGAAGCCTGGTGTCAAGCAGAATATCACATAAGTCTGTCCTGAGATTGGTCCTTTTAATAATTTTAAGTATTAAATATTAAATTTTAAAAAATAGTTTTAAAATTTTCAAAAATAATTCAACATTACTTTTCAATAGACTGAAAAAGGTGATGAAGAACAGTCTCTTTTAGTTTGAAGACGAATCCAAAATGTAGGGGAGAGGCCAGGTAATCATTTAAAGGAAAATGCTGCCAGCTAGGGGGACTAGACAGGCTGTAGGAACAGGCCAGCAGGAACAATATAGGGTTCAACAAGGCCAAGATCAAGCAAAGCCCCTGGGTGTGAAACACCCATGCAAGCCACACAAAAGCACTGTCTTTTTGTTATACTGTGTAATCGACAGCCACATTAATAAGAGATTAGTATGCCAGTTTCCATAATATAATTTCAAGCAACCAAAAAAGAAATTTGATTTCATACATAGCAGCTCCTCTTCACTGTTAAAATATATCATCTAATAGCTACACAAATAGGATGAGAAGTAAGGTATTTTAAAAATCATACTAAAGGTTTTCTTACATACAGAAATAAATATATTGTTACAAAAACTGCTTTAATTATTTAGGAATGTAGGTGTTTTTTGTGGTTTTGGGTTTTTTTTTGAGAGGGGTTGTTATTTTTCTAAAATCTTCCATAATTCATAAAAATACTGGTAGTAATGTGGTCTTAGGAATATTTGTGAAACTTCATAAAGGTCTTCAGGCTCTACTACAGGAACTATACAAAACATTCACACTCTGTTTTCTGTAATCTGAAGTGTTAAAAACAAGTTAAAATTATTTTACACCTCTATATAAAAATATTCTGAGAGACTGGATATCAGACAAGACCCCTCCTGAGTAATGATTAATAACTTTTTTCTTTCTGCTATGTACATAGATTTACAAAGTGATATAGAACAATAAATTTTCATGAGAGGAAAAATTCAGTGTATGAAATGGGTACAAAAAATCAGTGGAAGCACAACAATATTTCTCATGTATTAGAGAAAGAAACTTATTTTAATTTCTTTTCATAACTGGAAAGACATATACAACAGTAAGGTTTGTGTTTCTATATGGAGCCATTGGGAGGTGATTTTTTTCTGTTGCATCTTTCTTTGCCCTCTGCTGCCCACACATTTCAGAGAAGCATAAATCAAGTCAACACACATGCACACCTGCTCTGGATTTACGAGCACCTGGTATGTGAGAAACTTGTTTTGGTAAAAATCTGTAAGTTCCATTGGAGCAAACTGGAAAAAA
>WEIU01005895.1:2942-13046 GCA_013389925.1 Aegithalos caudatus | reverse complement strand
AAAAAAAAAAAGGTCAGAAATCTTGTCTATGGGCATCTGGTTAATCATGACAAAATTTTAAAATTTAAATTCAGGCTTTAAGCCCTTATATCAACAGTTTGTAGCTAAAATATAGATGGTGTTTTGAATAGCCTCTCTACAGATTTTTTACACCCCAGAGAACTTATTCTTAGAAACTTATTCAAAGGTAGGTCATACTCAAGAAAGTAAACCATCTTTGAACTTTTCAAAGCTTTACTTAAGCAGTAGAAGCCCTTAAGTCTTAATGCACCATCAGAAGTTAGCAGTTTTCAGCCTACCTCACACAAAATTGGCAGCTGTTTAACATCTTTTCAGTTCTTCTTCGCAACATAGATTTTCTGACTCTTTCTTTGGACCTAAAATCATTATTTTTGATTGAAAACATTCTTGATGTCCTTAAAGCCATTAATAGAATGGTTTTGAAAATCCTATTTCAACAATTGTAACAGACTGCTCATGTAAGTGGTGGTGCCACAATCTCTGGAAGTGTTTAAAAGACATATATACATGACAGTTATGGAGATGGATTAGTGGTGGAGTTGGAAATGCTGGGTTAATTCTTGAACACAATTATCTTAATTGTCTTTTTCAAATGATTTTACAATTCTGTTATTCCTCTGTATTTCAGTAGACTTCATGTTAAATATGAGTCTGATCTCCCAGGATTATTACATTTGTTTTCTGAAGAAATTTTGATCTTTTGCATGAAGTATAGGGACAGTCATCCAGCCATTGGTCTAAACAACAATGGCTCCTTATATAATTCTCTGGAGCTATTAAGAGAAGTAATTTAAGTGTTGTTGTTAACATTCAAAAATTCTCATTGTGCTCCTTCTTTCAATGTTTCTCATATAATACTTGGCCACTCCCTCACAAAGAACAGGTGGTAGGGAATCAGGAAAGAACCTAAAAGATATGCTGAAGAAAGATCCATTGTTTTGAGCAACTATTAGGGATTTAAAATGATGAGACAGTGGTAAAGAAAATCTTTGCTCAGATTATGTGGCCTGTTGTGTTTCTTTCCCTTGATGATCATCTCAGGCCCTTCTAGAACACATGAAATGGAAGATGGTGAGCAAGGATTATTTAAAACTTGCAAGGTACATGCTCATTATGGCTGTGGATTTTGGTTTCATAGGAAGTAGACTAGATCTTAATACCCAAATCTGTTATTTTTCCCCTTCTTGATCTTATCAGGGGATAAGATTTTTCCCCTTCTTAACCCCTTTTAGATAAATATTGCTGCAACTTGAAGAGGTGAACAAAACAGATGGTAATGCTTAACTGTACTTTGAATATTGGTAGCAAAAAAACTAAGGTAGGCCTTGGTACTATGACAACTGCTTGCTTGGAGGACTGAAATTGAGCAAGAGGGTTAGTAAGCCTTTTAGTCACATCGCTCTAGTATCCAAACTGATTAATTAAGATTTTCTTCCACTTAAATCAAAATTAATTGGGGTGATTAGAATGGTTGTATATTGCATTGCCATCTGGTGTCAAAAGAATGAGAAACGGGAAAATTAAAGCATGCTTTCTGACGATGTTCCTCCTGGTAAAACAGCACCATGTTTAGAGATAGAGAGAACATGTCTCACTACAGAAGAGTCAGGGGATCCATGAATATTGCCAAATTTTTTGTAAGCTTTTTGTCTGTATCCTTATTGGATTTGTGTGGCCAGGTTTTGGTAGTGACAGCTACAGCGGTGGCTGCTGTGAGAAGCTGGCAGAAACTTCCTCCATGCTTGACAGAGCCAATGCCAACTGCCTCCAGGACAGACCCATGCTGGCCAAGGTTGTGCCAGTTAGAGAAGGTAGTGCCCCTGTGATAACTGTTTTATAAAGGAAATAAAGTCATTGCTCACACGTAATTGTTCTCAGAGATGAGAGGAATGAAAATACGTGAGAGAAACAACTTCTGAACACACCATGGTCAATGGACAAAGAGGGGCAGGAGGTGCTCCAGGTGCTGGAGCACAGATTCCTCTGCAGCCTGTGGTGCAGACCATGGTGAGGCAGTTGTGCTCTCAGAGGACCATGGGGATGCAGAGATCCACCCACAGCCAATAGAGAACGCAGAATGTGAAGGACTGCACCCTGTGGTGAGGGACACATGCTGGAGCAGTTTATGAAGAGCCATGGGAAGGATTTATGCTGGAGAAGTTGGTGGAGAACTGTCTCCTGTGGCAAGGACCACATGTTGGAGCAGGACAGGGACTCTTCTCCCTGAGCAGCAGCAGGAACATGTGATGAACTCACCATAACCCCATTTCCCCCATCTCCCTGAACCTCTGGGTGGGAGGAGATTGAGCTAGAAAGGAAGGAGGTGGTAAGGTGTTTTTAAGATTTGTTTTACTTCTCTTTATCCTGTTCTGATTTTGATTGGGAATAAATTAAATTAATTTCCCCAAATCAAGTCTGTTTTGTCTATGACAGTAATTGATGAGCAATCTCTCCCTGTCCTTTATCCCAATTCACAAACCTTTTGCTGTGTTTTTTCTCCCCATTCCAGTTAGACAGAATTACTTTCGGATTGCACCTGGCACCTCGTCAGGATCATCCCACCGCAGTATCATACTTTATAAGGTGCACAGCTCTTCCAAATGTTTTTGGATTTGAGGCTACTGTATAACACTGAATTTAGTAGTAGTCCTACTTTCATACAATGTGCCATATTAGTTCTTCCAACATTGGAGAATCATGAATTATTATAAATTGTGTAATAATGAGTACATTTAAAGCATGTGTGAGAGTTAAAGATCATAGTTGCCTCAAAAACTGTTAAGGCCACAGAAGGAACTTGCCATAAGACAAGCCACTACAGCAGGTGGCTATTTCCTCCTCTCTCTTTTTCTCTCACATTTACTATGAAATAAAATCTGTACTATTGACTTTAGCATAAGGTCTCATTTGCACCTTAATCAGGGCTGAGACATCGCTCTAAACTTGATAATAACAATGTATCAAAACCTTTTTTAAAGTAAAAAAAAAAAAAAAGTCTTTTATTTTACTCTGCACTGATGCTTACTAATAAAGCAATATAAATTATAAGGGTCAAAATCAATTTTCTTTTAAAGGTGTTTTTTTTCCTTTCATCATAATAGTGTCCTAATTCCATATTAATTTACATTAATGAGTAATTTATATGACACTACCTAAAAATGCATACCTTGAATGTAAATAGTGCTGTATCTGACCCAGCTGTCTTCCTCCTACCTCCAGTATGGGCACATTACTGTATATAGAGCTGTATGCTGCATCACACACATGTAAGCAAAACCTGTCTAAAAGCTATGTACTTCTGCATAGACTACCTAGGAGTATGGTTATGACTATTTGTATTATGATATCTTGTGCATGCTTGACTGTTTGCATTAAAAAAGCATCTTGTGATTCCAGGGAAGACTGAGGTTCATTCCACTGACTGCAGCTCATAAAGATGTAGATACTTCCCCAAAACATCTCTATATATCTTTATGTACAGGTGCAGATGGCCATGCAGCTCAGTTATTCCTGCTCCAAGATAAGCTGATGCAAGCTGTTTGTAACCTGGAGTGGTGCAATAAAGGCAGCAGGCTGTGCTGAGTCAGAGCCCCAGATCACGAGCCATAGCAGTACACTTGAACAGCTTCCAGCCACCTCTGAGAAAAAGCAGAGCAGATGCATAGATGTTTGCAGCCGTCTGCCTGGATATGACCTCAAAAATTAGTTCTCCTATATATAATATTGTAGCTGTAGTATTGTAGGCTAAAACTCTTCCATAGTTAGAGGTTTTAGCAGTTTAGTTTGCTCTTAAAATCTGCCAAGACCAATTTGGATCGCTGTTCTCTTATAAACCTAAGGAAATTATGTCTCTAATGAATATACAAAATAGTAATAGCTGTATAGCATCCAATGTTATAGAAGCTTTTAGTAGGGGCGTGGTTTGGGTTAAGGAAAGGAGATAAAGGGCTGGATCAGGTGTGGTGGGTTGATCCTCTCTGGATTCCAAGCATCCACCAAATTCTATCACTCCCCTCCATAGCTGGAAAAGAGAGACAAAATATAATAGAGGGTTGATGGGTTGACATATGGGCAGAGAGAGGTCAAACATCAAATGCCACCACAGGCTAAACAGACTTTAGATTGAGATAATACTTGATTTTTTGTTTTGTTTTGTTTTCAGAACAGAATAATGAGAAACAAAAGAAGACCTTGAAAACAGCTTACCCACACCTCTCCCCCCTTCCCACCTCTACTTCCTCCCACCCAGCAGCAAAGGGAGACAGGAAATGGGGGTTATGGTCCATTGTTTCAGCTGTTGCTTGGGTAAAATGGTCCCTCCCCTGCTCCAATGTGGCCCCATCCCGGAGGCAATGGTTCTCCACAAACTGTGTTTGCACAGGGTGCAGTTCTCAGGCACAGCCTGCTTCAGTATGAGCCCCCACAGGGTAACAAGTCCTACCAGGAAAACCTGCTTGAAAGTGAGGGCCTCTCTCCACAGGTCAGCAGGCTTTTGCCAGGAGCCTGCTCCAGCAGAGGCCTCCCACAGGGTCAGTCTTTCCTCAGGCATAAATCTCTTCTGGCATGGGTCCCTTCCATGGGCTGCATGTGGACACCTGCATCTCCATTGACCTCCATGGGCTGCAGGGGCACAGCTGCCTCACCATGTTCTACACCACAGACTGCAGGGGAATTTCTGCTCCAGTGCCTGGAGCACCTCCTCTCCCTCTTTCTCCACTGATCTTGGTGTGTTGTGTACAAGGGCTGTTCCTTCCACATATTCTCACCCCACTCTTTGGCAGAAATTACACCTGCACAACCACATTTTGCTTTTCTTTCCTCTTAAATATTTTATCACAGATTTTTACCACCATTTCTGATTGGCCCAGCCTTGACCAGAGGCACATCTCTCTTGGTGGTGGTTGGTATTGGCTCTGATGGACATAGAGGAAGATTCCAGCAGCTTCTCACAATAGCAACCCTGTTGCAATAGGACACAAAATGAAGGCACAGCACACAAAGTGAGCTTTGAAGGCAGGAAAGAGAAAGTTTACTTTCAACTAGGGTTTATATAGTTTTCCAGAGATTGCCCCTGGATTGCAGGGAGAAATTGCCACCTCTCCACCCACAGTGGTAGAGACAAAAGTCTATCAAATGTCTCTCCTCGAGAGAGGAATGTAAACAAAGACTGTTTTTCCTACAGAGTCCTTGAAGCGACTCCACTCGAACGTGTAAACATTCAAAAAGGCTTTAGAAAAGTCAGAAGACTGTAGAAAATTCAGAAAACTCAGAAAACTTTAGAGATTCTCAGAAGGCTGTAAAAATTCTCGGTGACACAACCTCTGTATCCCTCCACTACCAAAACCTGGCCATTCAAACCTAATACATCTTAGTAAGAGATTTCAACAACAAAAAGCAACTGAAAAAATAAGAGAATAAACTCTTCCTCACATCCTCTGGGGAAAGTCATGATGGGCTTAAACTGTAACAGAAGAGATTTAGACCTGACATTAATAATAGCTTTTTAATGGCAAAAGCAGTCTAGCACTGTAACAGATTGGCTAAAGGACTGGGAATCCCTTTCTTTTAGACATTATTATAGAGATGTTAGACAAATATCTCACAAGCACTTTTGAGATACAGCTGATCCTGCACTGAAGCAGAAGAAACTGATTTGTTGAGCTAACCTCTTTCATCTCAAATCTTCTAGGCTTTTGAATCGCAGATCTAAAATAAAGCAATAGAATAGTCACTGATAAAGACTTACAGCCTGTGTCAATCTTACCTTATGAATCATACTCTTCTTGGAGAGTTCTAAAGATTCATTTGTGATGGTAGAGTTACTGTCAATGAACTGAGATGCTCAATCCATTTAATATAGATTCTCATCTCCCTGATCACCATCTGTACCCCTCAAAAGGCCTGAAACATGTTCTCTATATTGTCAGTCTTACTCAGCCTGTTTTTCACCTTCCTGCTGCTGTCGAAGGTGAAATGGAAGAAAAAAGGATTGGGAGTACTGTGTTTTTTCAGAGGGGGATTTTTTTTGTATTGTGTTGAATGCATTATGTATTTGCTACAATTTTGAAATTAATTTAACCATCAATACATAAAAAGGCTGAAGATTCTAGAAGTTTTGGAAATTTGTTGCAAAACTAGATTTCAGAAAAAAAAGCTTTTTTGAAAAAACTGAAATGTTTCACAGAACTAGACAACATTTAGCCTACATAATAATTTTCTGCCTGATTGCCCAGTGAAAATCAGGTGAGAAACTCTATTTTTTATTGTTGTATGTTGACTAATCCATTACTGAATATTGTCTTGGAATAAGGTTACCAGTGCTTCAGGCTTAGCAACCTTACAGTAAGAAACAGTTACCTGTGAATGACTTAGAATTCACAGCTTCCTGGCTCCTTTTCATGGACTCAGCAGTCAATTTTACAATAAAGTAGGGCTGGAGAGGATGTCCAAATTCATTACAACTGTGGTGTTAGAAATGCAAATAACTAGTGTCTTTCAGAGCATGTAGGACCAAATAGATATTAGATAGGGCAGGGTTTGTGGCTGTAGCTCATAGGAAAGGAGTTCTGCTTCTGTTATGTTTCATGTTTAAATTATTATCAAAGTGGGTAAGAAAAACTTATTTTTTATGCATGGGAATTATATTTCTTTTAATATGCATAGGAGTTTTCACAGAATTTATTACTTATTGAATATCGTCTCTCATTGCCATATGCATGGAACTACTTCCCTGTCATTATTTTCTAATAGTGTCAGAAAGACAGAAACACTCTGAATGATTTTCTGTCATTCTTATCTTCACCTATACATCCAAGAACAATATGCAAATAAACTCTTCCTAGCTTCTAGAGCAACATCTTTAATTCTTCTGTGTTTTTATGCCATCTACAGGTCTCTTCAAACTGAATTATTTAAATATGTTTTCCTATAAGGCTTGATGGCAGACAGCTTTATTTTCAAATCAGCTTTAATTTACACACCACTTTAATAAACTTTTTGATAAATTACTTATTAATTATAAAATTCAGATCAAAGACATCAGCTGAAATGTCATGAAAGCTTAAAAAGCCCTGAATTTTTCAATTATTTTTTTTACCATACAGTAAATTTGTTGTGCCTTATGATAAAAACCCTTTTGTCTTAAATGTTTATTTCAACAATTTCAACAATTTTAAATTTTTTTGGGGGAGAGCTAATTGTGAAAACTAATGTTTCAGGAAAAAAGCTTTTAAAATATAGTCCAATAAATATTATAACTGTACCTACAATATGTGTAGACTAAGTGCTATTTTTATCTAAGAATTAATAGAAAAAGAAAAAAATTTTTTTTTCAAACAAAAATGTCACTGAGTTTAATTTCATAGTCAATACAATAAACATGTTCTCTTCAACATATTTTGTTTACCAAAATGCCCCAGAGTCTAATTCTAACCGTGAACAGACAAGCTCTGGTGACAAGATGTAGGTGGAAATACAGTACAAGGAAACACAGAGATTTGTGACAACAGGATTACATGTATTTGTTGAAAAAGATATGGCCTTTCAATCACTTTTGTGCTGTGTATGGTTAAAGAATCCACTGATGAGAATTCTACCTGTGCTGTCAAGGACAGGATTTAACTCTAGAGCCTTCTTCAATGAAGTTCATTGTGCTCTGTACAGATAAGGCAAACCACTTAACAGTGACAAAAAAAGTGTCACTGAGTACTTCCAGACATGAGTACAAATAAATGAATGTATGAAAAATCAAAATAAAAGAGAAATGCAAGTATCTGATTCCTGGATGGAGACTAATCTATATTATAAATATTCAAGTAAGACATATTAAGATGTAAAATATGCTGAAAAGAAATTTTACTGGGAGAGAATCTTTCCTACAAACAAAACTTAACATGTCTTTTTTTCTCCTTGTGTTCATCTTCTACCAAGAAAAGAAACTAACTTTTATTTTCCCATNTTAATACTATATAATGTCATTCCTTTCTGCTGAGGGAGAAGTGTTGAAGTGACCTTGTTTCCAGGTAGATTTATGACATGTTTTCCAGCTTAAGAGAAATGAGAGTTAAAAAATACAACTACAGCTATGCAAACTATGATTCAGTGCCATGAACAAAGTGATACACCTAATTTATAAGAGGTAAAAAAACCCCAAAAAAATTTAAAATTACCAAATTAATAAACTTCAGTGGTAAATATGACAGTGATTTAACAACATTCAATGCCAAGGTTTTCTGAGACTTAATTAGGACTTGATTTGAAAACAGTTTCCAGATACATAGTCCAGCTTCAGATGTGAATATATATGTATACTTATAGCTGAAAAAAATCATGGAAGAAACTTAGGCAACTGAGTTTGTTAATTTGACACAGTATAATAATTTTATGCGTTTATTTAATTATGTATTGATCAGGTGTCAGGGTCAATCACGTATCACAGTGTCCTTTTTACAACGTGCATCCTCATCATTAATATATACATGTTTATACATTAAAAAAGTAGTAATGATTTCCTTCTTTTTTTGCATTTTCAGCAATGTAAGGACTATATTTTACCCTTCCAAACATCACAGATGTGAGAATGATTCCCTATAATAAAATGAAAACCTTAAAAAAATTAATTACAAACTTTAAAAAGTATCTTCAACAAAGCTATTTTCCATATATTGCAGCCAGTCCAAAATTTTAGCAATTTTCGAATCTTAGTCAACAAAAACAAACTTCTGCATTTTACTGATAATAAAGAATCCCAGGAAAAGGTTGACTTGATGATCATTATTTTACTGCATTTTAACATTTGAAAATGAGATGGAGATGAGATCAGAGCCAGGAGAGAATCTGCTCCGTTAGGGTTCCTCATCACCACGGAGTTTTCTTGTGTGCACTGGGAGCTCCTACTAGAGACATGATGAAACGCTGCCAAAGCTGTCCTAAATTTAAATTACACCATCAGTTTAATAGTTACCATAACACCAATATAACCTACAGTCATATACAAAATAACTGCCATATAATACTACAAGTATTTCTTGTCTAATTGAATGGTTTTTGAAAAAGTTTTTAAAATGCTCATGGCTATGCTGTCAACTATATTAGAAGGAATCAAATTACCATATTACCTTTACTCCTTTTGTTTTTTTCTTCTCTGCTTCAAAATGTTATGGACAATTTATTACAATATAGGTTCTTTCTTTCTTAGGATCTTCTCTTATGAACGTCTTGTGCAGCCAAGTTGAAAAACTTCAGTATCCACTTTTAGAAGGGCTGAGTATTTGGGGGAAAGGAAGCAAGTGCAGAGTTATGGAGACAGTTCAATGATGTAATGGTGAAAATCTTATTAATCTAATTGTAGATATGAACTTAAATCTATGTTGAAATCTACTTCATTTGAATCGTGTACTGCTAATACCTGCAACTTTTCCGGTAATTTCTAGTTCTACCACATGTATGCATGCAGCCTTTATGAAGCAGTTTTCAAGTTAATGACTTTAAACACTTATGTTCTTTTTGCCTAAAATTCTGGATTTCAAGTTATTGAAACTCTGAAGACTGTATGTGGTTTTAGGAACATAGCTGCACCAAAGACCATCACTGAAGCATTTTAAGCTTGTAAGAATATTCTGTTGTGTGTAATGTGTATCATGTGTATCAGCATGATCCTGAAAGGAGAAATATTTCTGTGAGTTTTTGAATACCTGTTTACCTAACATAGCATAGGGAGGAAAAAAGTAAGAAAAGTAAGGAAGTAAGAAAAGCCTTCTATGGGAATTAAAGGAAAAAAAAAATTAAAATAACATCTTGCTATATAAAGTAGAATAATCTAACAGTTATTTCCCACTTTTAAGGCTGACTAGTGACCTGTGACTCGACTAGCTGTGGTATAGTACATGGGAATCTCACTGAATCATATTTATGGCACATTTAGCAAAGTCTGAAACTCTAGGTGAAGACAAAGGTCTTCTAGAACACTTTAGGTAGCTAACAAGAGATACAGAAAAAAAATATATATCTCAGACACATATACACATTTCCTGACTACAATTAGAGGCTTCACCAATAAAGACACTGTCCTCTTTCACTGGTATC
>WEIU01005893.1:37582-59197 GCA_013389925.1 Aegithalos caudatus | reverse complement strand
GGGACCAGAGCACTCTGGGTGCCGATGCTTACACTGAAAGAAAGGAGAATCCCACCCCTCCCTGCTTTGGGAGGAAGAGAAAGAACTGAGCCTCTGGGCTTGGGGGCAGTACAGGGTGTGCCCTTCCTGCCCCTCATTAACCCCAGAGCTGCCCTGCTCCCGAAGGAGCGGCTCAGGGGCCAGGAATTCCCGCAGCACCAGGCCCATGGCTCCTGCCTTCACGGGAGCGCAGCCATCCGGCCCCAGCTCCGAGCCCGGCCCCGCTCCCAGCTCAGCCCCCGCAGCGCACACGGCTCCCCCGAGCTCCCCCAAAGCGCCTGCCACCAAAGGCGCTTCCTGCAGCCCACGGAGGAGCACACACCGCCCGCCCGCTGCCCTCTGAGCCCTCTTCTCCTGCCCGCCCATCTCCCCAGCCCTGGCAAAACACCGGCAACAGGAGGCACGACACCCACAAGATCCCGCTCCCTGCTGCTCCCGGCCCCACAGCTCATCCCCAGGGCCCGAACCTTCTCCCTCCGTGCCCNCTTCCCCTTTAATCGGGGCAGGGGCGTAATTCCAATAAATCAGGCTTTTTATAGGAAGCACAGTGTTGAAGTGAAACCACTCTTTTGGAGTCAATTTATCTGAACTAAAGTCCAATTTTCTCACCGGGCGTGGTTTCAATTGACAACTCTCAGCTCTTTGCACAGACCTTTGGCCTTGAACTGCTCTGCTGATACCTGGAGGGCAGGTGAGGCTCTCAGCCCTTCCTGGGACTGGTGCTCCATCAGGAAAAGGAGCAGGTGAAGCACATCAGAAATATTATAGATATGTTTATGCATAAATTCATCTTCCATAAGTTTCTTTGCTCTTCCATCATGTAGGAGTTTCCTTCAACAGTGATAAAATTGTAGTGACTGTGGTGCTGCATTCCCCCACCTCCCTCCTTTCCAGGCTGCAGTGTGAGCTGAGAAAATGCTTCTGAGGCTTGGCCTTGACAACACCACCTGGGCTCAGCTCTTCCTCAGCTTCTCAGAAACACTCTCTGCTCCCAGGAACTGCTAACAGGCTCCTGCTTTTCTTATGACCAGCCTTGGAAAATATTCCTTTGGTCCCAATGGCAAAGCATCCCTGTTCTCACACTTTTAGAGAAAGTGCCAACCCAAACTGTGGCCAGGATGGAACATTGTTATGACTGAAGCGCACTCTCTGTGATGCTATTGATGCCTTAAGTTTTAGCTTTCCTGTTTTCCAGATTCTGTGCTGCCCAGGGGTACAGTTCTGTGCTTCATATTCAGTGTTAATCAAGTCTCTTCACAGGGCAGGTAAACAGAACAAATCCTTTTCCTGCTGGAGACCAAGGACAATTATGACAAGTTTTCAGGCCCAAAAGCACAAACAACTGTAGACTGAAGAGAGAAAACAAGAAGGATGGGACTTCATAATCTGAAGCTGTAACTGGACAATGAAACCCCAATGTGCAAATTCACCAAAACTTAAGAAGTGTGAGACCTCGTGACTGGGGGTCTGTTTTGTGACCATTTTGGGTCCATCTTAGGTGCCTGCTCAGGCTCTTGTACTGCCCAAGGTGTATCCTTAAAGACCTTTCAATAAATACCTACTTCAATAAATACCTACTATATTCTCTAACTCTGTCCAGTCTCTGTTCCAGGTCAGCCTTCCCAAGGGTCTGGCGGACGGAAGTTTTCCTGATGTACAGAAAGACAGAGGCCTCCCTCTCTTGAGAGCCAGTGGTGCTCAGTTTATGATGTAAGCAGGCAGAGATAACAGTACACTCCTACACTGTATAACTCTGTACCACATTCCAATAAACACCATTTGCTGTCCACCACATTGGTGTTTGTGTGTAAGTGACCCAGTGACCTGGGGTTGGTCACCACAGCCCCCTCGGGGGGCAACAGAGTGAGAGAAAAGAGACAGAGTGGAGATGTAGAGACAATATGAAGACATCAAAGTCAGTGAAGGGAGAGTTACATCTTAGATGGAAGAGTATGAGAAGATGCCTTGGTTTTAGGCGGAAAGTCTTATGTGAGCCATGGTAATGGACTGTAATATACTAGAATATCCCTTTAAATCATGGAAATATGTTTTGGGGAGATGATAAGAGTATTCAGATATAAGGAAACACATTTGTGGTAGACTAAGTAAATATTGAAGTAGCTGTGATCTTATGAAATGCTTGAACAGAGAGGGAGAGATGAGATGAAGATGAAAATCTGCCCCTAGAGAGAGAAAAGATCTCTGTACCTAGAGATGAAGAAAACCCTTTGCTTTTGGAACCATTTATCTTTAAAATGATACCCCAGGAGTGTCTTGGCCCATATGCAGCTGTGAGAGGCTGTGTCATATGGGAGGGACTTCACAACTGCAGATTCCTGGGTGGCTGCTTTTGTGAGAGTTAAAGCCACAAGCGGACTCGTCTTGTGGAAAGTCCATGGCACACCAAAAGAGACTTCTCTCTCTAAATGAACTGATGAAAGACTGTTTTCTAAGTGGTAAACCAACCTAGAGTTCCAAGTTTTGTCCCTATACGTTGTCCATGAAAAGGGAAAGGAAAGTTTGTGAGGGAGGGAAAGTCTTTTGAAGGTTTTATTCTGATTCTTTTTTTTTTTTTGTCTTGTGCTTTTGTTATTAAACCTGTCTTTTTACCCTTTAAATTTTCGAGCCTGCTGTGCTTCTCTCCTAATCCTATCTAACAGCAGAAAAAGAGTAAATAATTCTAGTGAGCACTCAAACCACTACACTAATTTTGGGTAACAGAAATTGGCAAACTTGAAACCATTACAAGAATTGGTGTTTCGGCCCAGTTACAAACTGAAACTCTCACAGAAGGACAGCTGCAGCCACGGATAGGAAAGCAATAAATGTGAGAAAAAGTTCAGGAGGAAGGTAAAAGTTGCATATTGCAAAAAGAATGGACATTAAAAGCGGGAATGTCCTCAGCTGTGGAATGCTCCCATTCTAAGGAGGTGGGAACTTGATGTTACCCCTGTTTTGTGTTAACTCTTCTCTTGACTCAAACCCTAAACTCCACCCCAGCAATGCCCTATAAAAACCCCACCACCCTGCCTTTGCCTGGTCTTTTGTCTGCGTCCCCCGGGGTAATAAATGGATTTTTGAGCTTTAAAAAAATGAGGCTCACATCTCATCTGTTCCCCAGCTGGAGGCAGTAGCTGTAACCTCCCTGGACATGATGAACTCTGTAGCTATGCTCTGCTACACTCAGCTAAAACCCAGGAGTTCTCTGACCCTTCTCCTGGAAATTGCAGAGGACTTGTGAAAGGAACCTGAAGCTTCTTCTTCAGCAGAGCCTCTGGTGACAGCCACACTGGGAAATGAAAAAACGAGTTCTTGGTAGACCTAGGAGCTGTTATTTGGTATTAAATACACTGCAAAGGAAGGTAAGTGATAACTGTATCACACTTGTCAGTGCCAGCAGTGTCACTGGGACTTGTGAAACACTCCCCTTTCTCAAGCCAATTAAATTCTAACTGGGAAAATTATGGACAGTCCGTCAATTTTTGTGCCTGCCTAACTCTCCAAAACCATTATGAGGAGGAAATTCAGTGGGAAAATTGGGTGCAGAGATCAAGTTTCAGGAAGGGGACATTGGAATTAAAATACTTAAGAACAATCAATAAAATAGCATAGTAGTTCACCCATACACACTCTTAACCACGCTAAAAGAAAATTGTGAATGTTTCGCTGTAGTAGAGTCAAAGGACACTTTTCTCTGCACACCTTTAAGCTGTGACAGCCAGGAATTATTCACATTACAGTGGGAGAATCCACAGACAGGACTGCACTGCCACAAAGATTTAAAACAGTGCCATAGTTTTTGGGAATCAACTGACAAAGGAATTAAAAGAGCAGAAGTCCTTTAATCCACAAGGGGCTCTGTTACAATATGTTGATGATGTCCTGCTAGGCACTGAAACTGAAAAATAGGACTAAGACCTGTTGAACTGTGACACTTTTAAAGATTCAGTAGTTACAGGTTACTGAGGGATGAAAATGACTGTGACCTCCCTGGGTTTTGAAATTCTCAGACCAAATGAAAGTAAGCACGTGCCATGAGCTGTAAGGGAATTGTGTGCCTTTCCCAGAATGGGAGTGGATCAGTAATTTTGATTATTGCTCCAACCTTTGTATGGGCTTGTAAAACTGCTCGTAAAGATTTCGTTATATGGACTGATAATAGGTTGCTTTCAAACAATTTAAGAAAACACTAATGAGGGCTCCATCATTGGGCTTGCCAGATCCCATGGGATCTTTTGAATTATTCCCTTGTGCCAAGGATGGCCCAGCTGCCAGTGAGCAGTCACAGCTATGATGCCATTGATTCAGGAAGCTCCTAAATTGACTTTGGGACAAAACAGGATGGTCTCTGTATCACACATGGTACCACATGGGCTTGGAGCAAAAGGGGGGCCACTGCCTGCCTACCAAGTGGTACTTTGGACCCTCAAACCCACCTCCAGTGTTAATCCTGCTGTGTTTCTGTCAGCCACCAAAGTAGAAAGTACTCCATGACATGATTGACTACAAATAATCAAAGAACTTTATTGCAGCTGGCTGGATTTAAAGGACAGCCCATTAGAGAACCCACACTGGGAACTCTACATGGATGGAAGTAGCTTTGTTTGTGATGGAAAACACATCAGGACAGTTGATGGTGACCCTGAGAAAGGTGATTGAATCCAAGGCTCCAGAGTCAGGTGTTTCAGTGCAGAAGGATGAACTGTTTGCTCTAATGTGGACATTGGAACTGAGTGAAAAAGAAAGTGAACATCAGGACAGATTCTTTCAGTGTAGTGCATGCCCTGGAGAGAGAGTGGTTTGTTATCAGCACAAGGTACATCGACCAAACATGGGACACAAATATCACACTGATTGGAGGCAGTACAAAAGACAGCTGAGGTTGCAGTTCTGCTCTATAGAACACACTAGACTGATACTGAAAGTGGCTGGAGAGAAACTTTCTAACACAGTTTTGAGTGTTAGAAAGCAGCCATTCTTTATTGCAGAGTTTGTCATTCGGGGGTTATTTCCTCTGAACAAGTCTGATGAGTGTTGGATGAACAGTCTCGGGTTTCTTTGTGTTGAAATGCCTCCTGAGATATTAGAAAAAGTCCTCTTCCCAAGCCCCACAACCAAAGAAGAAGTCAAGATTCATTGGCTCTGTTTTTCAAGGTTGTTTATTTTATCTAATATGTTCTTCCTTTACCCTGCTTGGGTCCTTGCTGCAGCTCAAACTGTCGCCGACTGCCCGACCTTGGAGTGGTGTTAACTGTTTATACTATGAACTATGTAAACTTTATTTACAATAATTTTCCAACACCTATCACATGTGTTAAACAGTCTGTTTCTACCCTAAACCAATCCAAAAGTGCCACCATCGCAGCAGAAGATGAAGGACAAGAGGAAGAAGCAGAATGACAGGAACACACTCAGATTCCTCAATTTTTCCCTCTTGAAACCCTCAATCTAAAAACCCCAAAATTCCACTTTTGCATCCTGTGATAAATTACCTATCATTCTAATCAAACTCTTGCAGCTTGTAAATCTTCACACAAAGTTGGTAATTTTTGCCATGGACTAAAATCTAAGGCACTGGTGTTTTTGACTTTGTGCCAAGGTCCTTGAGCCCCTTGCCAGGGTCTCGGACCACCCAGGGCAGGCAGAGGAAAGTCCTGGGTCCCAACAGAAAAGAGCTTTTATCAGACACACTGATTGCATATTCAATAGCTATCCCCACTTACTTGACTTTATTTTCCATAGTCACACCCCTTACCAGAAACTCTTTGGGGTCTCTCTTCAATGTCCAGTGTCCTTTTTAGGGGCACATCCCTTGACCCCCTGCTTTTGGGTAAGGGCAATATTCTTGTTTTGCATAACTTCTGCTTTGCCAGCCTTGCAGAGCTGAGCTGGCATCCTGCTGACATTTGGCATGACTTCTGTTTGCCTGAGTTACACCTTTTCCCTGTTTCTCCAAGGCTGTGCTGTTCTCCTGTCCTTATCAAGTCCCCCCTTTCTCCTGAGACTAAGTTCCTTGTGGGATCCAGTCTCTTAAGATTTACATTTTCTTTCAGAGTGTAAAGCACTAAAACAGCTACAACACTGGATCTTGGTGCAGGCTAAAACCATACAGCAATTATTATGGTGGTGGTTATAAGCAGATGTTTTACCAAGTCCAGCTGTGTGGGAAATCAAAGCACAGAAAACTCTCAAAACCTTTTGCCTGCAGGCCCAGACATAGAAATAAATGCAGGGTTTGACTTGAGGCCATGGAAAAGGCTTCCAAATTTAGAGACATGAAGCAAGAATGTGGATTTGTAGCTGAAGAAAAAACATGTTAAGCTCGATAATAGAAGGTTTTAAAGTTTGAAGTTTAGTAATAGAACAAGTTATAAAGTTAGTAAGAAGTTTTAAGGCGTAGTAATGTAGGACTGTGTGTTAAATGATTGGTTAAGATCTGCACTGCAGCAAAACATGTAAGACAAAAACAATTTATGATTAGTGTAAAAACACTAATAAACTTTGTGGCAGTAGTTTATTGGCTAATAAATCTTTAAAAAGCACTGTAGCTAGAGATCTTGTGACCTCTGACTTCTGATGTGAAGACGTTCTCACCCTCTCATGAGAGAATAAGAAAATGAGAACAATAAATCATCCTTTTTAACACATCTCAGTGGTCCATCTCTCAGTTATCCCAATACAACTGGGTACCCATGAGGGAAGTTTGTTTCCAGATTTCTTCAAATCCCCAGGAGGTGGAGTCTTGAGCTGTGCGTTGTAAAATTTGTGTCACTGTTGGACACAAAATGAAGAGCTTGACTCAAGACAGAAGAAAGATCAAAAAGGTTTATTTACAATTTATTTATAATTTATTTACGATTTTGCACTGCCCTTTTATAACATGCTGTGCTGAAGAACTGTATAATTGGTCAGTAAAGACAACACTTCTCTTCTTTGGTTAAATAATAGAAACAACACCTGTGAGAGGGTTGTATGAGAAACCTGGATGTGTTATGAAAAAATAGAAGACTTATTTACATTCAGTGTCCTTGAGAGAGGAATGGATTCTCTCAAGGGAAGAAGAAATCAGCTACTACAGGCTGAAAACTCCACAGACTCAGAAAAACAGGCCCACAAAATTTGGGTTTGGTTTCCACATTTCCTGGACATCTGTAGCCACTCCCCCACTTTGATCAATGAATACACAACAACTGGAGTTAATGACAGTGCATATTCCTCCTTGTGATGCTAAAACAAGGTCTGGTGCCTTTTGGTTTTGTAAAACAGCTTGTGACAAGCTCTTGACTTCTTCCCAAGGGGCTCAGGCCCTTTTAATTCTGTTTGAATTCTAGAACAATGTAGCCAGGATTTTGCTGTGTCCAGTTTTAAGGCAGTAAAAGTTGTTTTCCAGCAGTACCTGGAAAAACCCCTTCCACTTTGGCTGGAGTTGAGCAGTTCCCCAGTCATTCAAGCACACCAAATCTCCTGGAATTCATGCCCTGGCAAGTCCAGTCATGTCAGCCTGGAGATCCTGTGAGGTTCTGCTGAGAGAAATGAGGTAATTATTCCATTTGACCCCTCCTTTTAACATGTGTCCTTCCTGGAGTGTGGCACTTGCTAGGGCTGGCCACAGAGCAGTTCACAGGGGCTGATTTTGCTGCTGCCCCACAGCTGAATTCTGCTTTGAAGCAGAGCAGCAGGTAAGGCTTGGACCCATGTCAAGGAGGTTTCCTGATGTATTTTACCCAATTCCAAATTGATTGTACAATTCACTCACTCCCCTTGACCACTGGTTTGGGTCCTATGAAGTGTGAACACCCCAAGCTATTCCCAAGGCTTTCCTAAGCTGTTGTATCACCTCTGCAATAACGTGGGGATCTCTCTCTGACAGATTTCCATTTCCAAAGGTGATGCCTTAAGTTTTAGATTTGATGTTTTTCAGATTCTGTGCTGCCCAGGGGTGCAGTTCTGAGCCTCATATTCAGTGTCAGCTCTTCACAGAGCAGGGAGATAAAAGAAATCCTTTTCCTGCTGAAGACCAAGGACAACTATGACAAGTTTCAGACCCAAAAGCATAAACAAGAGTGAGCTGAAGAGAGAAAACAAGGATGGGACTTCATAATCTCAAACTGTAATTGGACAATTAAACCCCAATATGCAAATTGACCAAAACTTATAAAAGTGTGAGACCTTGGGACTGTGGGTCCATTTTGTGACCATTTTGTGTCCATTTGGGTCCACCTTGGGTGTAGCCCTGGCCAGGCTCTTGTCCTGCTCAAGGTGTGTCTTTAAAGGCCTTTTAATAAATCTCTGCTTTATTCTCTGGCTCTGTCCAGTCTCTGTTCCAGCTCAGCCTTCCCAAGGCATCAGAGGTACCCCCAATCCAGGTATTATTTGGTTTGACAGTACTTTAGTCACTTCCTTAACCTGGTTGGTGTGACAAGGGAAGGCTTCAGGCCACCCAGAAAAGGTGTCCACCAGAACCAGGAGGGATTTATTCCCCCCTTGTCTGGGCAATTCAGTAAAACCAATCTGCCAATGTTCACCCATTTCCAGGTTTTATGGCTCCCAGCATTATTTGGTCAGCCTTGGTTAAGGCTGTTTCTTTAACAAACTACACTTTATTGGATCCTTGACTGCACAACCTGAGCCATTTGAGACCCAATTATAGATTTTTGCAAAAGTTTCAAAAGTTTTTCAGCACTCCAATGAGTGCCTTTGTGTTTGTGGTCCCCTATTTCACACAAGATCATTTCTAGGACTACTTTGTGCCTGGCTGGGGTAACTGCCCAGCCTCATGGATCAAATTTTTGCTTCTAAGCTTCTGCTGTCCTTATCAGCTCCTGCACTGGGCATGCCTTGGATTTTTGGGGGGGTTCACAGTGATCTTGGGGTTCCTCCAGCACTATTCCTGCATGTGTTGCTCAGTCCCAGCTGCTTTGTCCTCACACACCATTCAGGCTCTGGGACATCTGCAGGGGCATCATCTTCACTCTGGGGAGAAGGGGGGAAGGTGACACTGTTATAAATAATTCTGTAGTTGTTGGCTTTATTATATTGGCTTTTGTAAATTATTTTGATATAGTACAGTTTGAAATCACTTTTTAACTGCTTTTGATACAGTATAATTTGTCAGCCTTTTATGGTTAATACCCTAATCCCTGTATAGATCATATATTTTAGTGTAATAAATATATTATAGGCTCTCACAAAATATTAAAATAGAGGATACGTACTATGTATTATAATAACATTTTGCAGAAGTAATTGTAGTTGTTAAATAAGAACCGATGCCTTCATTTCTGTAATTAACTGACAATAGTGAAATAGCCAATGCTGATTGAAAGGGCTTGTAAAAATGGTTAAAATCTCTGTATGACAACATTGAAAAAAAAAAAACCCAAAAAACGCAGGCATTTAACACTGAGAGAGCAAGGAGGAATCTGCCCCTGACTTTTCAGCTATCAATAATTGTCAAACCACAGACCTGGGGGCTTTTTGTAGAAATAAAATACAAAACTCTCAAAATCACATCTGCATTGTGGCAGGAACTCTAAGAAGATGAGGTCAGGGGTTGAACCAAGATAAAGAATTCCCGGAAACTGAAAGGAATGTTTGAATATGTATAATCCTCATGAATATGCATTTGACCAATGCAATGAGAAAGTATCTAAGAGGAGTTGTCAGAGTTTGCTGTGTGCATCCGGCTCTGGCTGTTCACCCAGCGCTGTTACTTTGGCTTTATCCCTTATTATCCCTTACTAAACCTTTAAACACTTTAAAGAGCGATCCTCTTTTCTCACACCACCATCCCCCGGGGGATGCAGCCTCTGCCCACCCTCAGCCCGGGGGATGCTCACGGCCAGCGATGCTCCGCAGCTCCTGCATCTCCTGCCGCAGCCGCAGCCGCAGCAGCTCCCGCAGCAGCTCCCGGCGCCGGCTCCTCGGGGTGACCCCCATGCGCCGCAGGGACCCCTCGGTCAGGCGTAGCAGGGCTCTGCCAGTCAGGGAATGTTCCCGAGCCAGCTCCGAGGCTGCTCCGTGCGCCGCCAGCCAGGAGCGCACCTCGTCCTGCGACCACCGCCCCGCCGGGAGCTGCGGTCCCTCGGGTCCCTGTCCCGTCGGGAAAGCACAGGGAAGCCACACAAGGTGCCACCTGGGTGTCACGGTGTCCCCTAGGTCGCATCCCTGTGGTGATGTTGGGGGCTGCACCTGCGTTCTTGACCCATGGGGGTCCCCAAATCTCTGCTTGTGTGGGTCCTCTATTCTCCAATCCTGGGGATCCACAAATAAGCACCTGTAGGAATCTCTCATCCGTGGGGTTCCCTCATCCCTTGCCCATGGGGGTCTCTTAAATCCCCACCCATGGGGGTCCCCAAATCTCTGCTTGTGTGGGTCCTCTATTGTCCAATCCTGGGGATCCACAAATAAGCACCTGTAGGAATCTCTCATCCGTGGGGTTCCCTCATCCCTTGCCCATGGGGGTCTCTTAAATCCCCACCCATGGGGGTCCCCAAATCCCTGCCTGTGTGGGTCCTCTATTGTCCAATCCTGGGGATCCACAAATAAGCACCTGTAGGAATCCCTTATCCTTCACCTGTGGGGATCCACCATCCCCTGCCCATGGGGGTCCCTTAAATCCCCACCCATGGGGGTCCCCAAACCTCCTCTTCTGGGGTTTCACATCCTCCACCCATCTGGATACCCCAACACCCACCCATGGGGTCTCCCATCCTCCCCCTCTGGGTATCCCACATCCTTTATTCGTGGGGGTCCCTCATCCTCCCCCTCTGGGTATCCCACATCCTTCACTCGTGGGGGTCCCCAAACCTCCACCTGTGGTGGTCTCACATCCCCATCCATGGACGTCCCCCCCTCCTCCACTACTGGGGCTCCCTAGGACCCCGCTGCGGTTTTTTGGGGGGGTCCCCATCCCCTGCTCACCCTCACCTCAGCCTCGGGGGTCTCCTCCGGGGGTGCCTCAGCCCCACCCTGTGCCGGGAGCTCCATGTGGGGCGGGGGACAGGGCACGGGGGCAGCTCTGGTTCCCTGCAAACGGGGCTCCATCAGCGGGGGGGGGTTCCCCGGACCAGCCCCCCCTTGTCCTGCCTGCCCCCCACCCTGGCAAACCATCACCCCCCGGTCCCTCCTGGGACACAATCGGGGGCTTTCACGCTCTTTAATGCCGCCCACCCCGTGCCCCCCCAGTACAAGGGGCTGCTCCCGGGGGTCGCGGCCCCATTGCCCACCCCGGTGACACCAGCCCCGGCTCGCCCGTGCAGGGGACACTGGCACCGCCTGCCTGGGACCCCTGACCCCATTTTTATTCCCCCCTTTCTCCTACCTCGCCTCTGCTCCGTTCCCGACACCAGGAGATCCAAAGGAACCTTTGCCCCGGCGGTGGCTGCACGGGCACGGCCCCGGGCGTGCCCCACAAACGGCCCTGCCTGGCACAAGGGACCCCCGGCTTTCACCCACATTTTTACAGCCTTCTGAGAGTTTCTAAAATCTGATTTTTCTGAGGTTCTTTTTGTATGTTTATATGTTGGAGTCCTTTCAAGGACTCTGTAGGAAAACAATCCATGCTTAAATTCCTTTCTCAAGGAGAGACATTTGATGGATTTTTGTCCCCACCAGTGTGGATGGAGAGGTGGTAACTTCTCCATCCAATCCAGGGGGTGGGAATCCCTGGAAAACTATAAAACCCAAGTTGTAAATAAACTTTGTCTCTTTTTCCTGCCTTCGAGCTCACTGGGTTCTGTGCCTTCTACATCGTACCGTGACACCTGGGCATCCCGGGGAGCCGAGGCACAGGGCCGGGTTCCAGTGGGCTCCATCCACACCGGGAGCCCCCCGGGAGCTCAGCCGAGGGCCCCGCAGCCCTCCCGGGTCGCTGCCACCCCGAGCACCTTCCGTGCCACCCGGGACTCACCGGAGCGGCTTCAGCGATGGCAGCGAGGGTCCCGCAGGCAGCGGGGACACGGGAGAGGCACCGGGAGAGCGGAGGAGGTCCTGCCTTCGGCTCCGGGATGAGGCTCCGGGATGAATCACATCCCCCTGGGAATGCAGCCCTGCCCGGCTCAGCGTGTGCGGACCGGCCCCAGCCTGCAGCTCCCCCGCAGCCTGGAGGGGGTTAAACCCCCCCCAAAAATAAAACACCTGCCCAGGGTAGGGCTGGAGCGCCCACCCCACATCCGCGTGGATGTGACACTTGAGGATTTGGGTCGGTGGCTGGAATCAGTGATCGAGGTTTTGTTTTTCACCCTGAATTATTCTGTGATTCCAAATCAATCCCGGTCCTTCTCGGGCTCCTGCGGTTACCCTCTCCCCCTGGGGCAGTGCTGTGGTGCAAGAGTTCCAGTGAATAAACAGGATGGGTGTTGCACCATCCCTTATCTCAGCCCAGCAGCAGCTGGTGGGTGGCAGGAACTGTTTCTGTCATAAAAAGGACTGGAAGCTGTTTGAGAGGTGCTTTAGGAGAAATTCTGTTCCTGTTCCCTGGCAGGTAACAGCAGCCACCATCAGCATCAGGAAGCCATGAGGAACAAATGAAGAAAATAACGAGGATATGAAACAAAAGAACAACTGTCTCATCTTCCCCAAAGCTTGGGAGAAAGAGCCCTGCACACTTGAAGTTTATCAACACCTCAGAGCCCCTGGCAGGGCCTGGAGGGGCTCCAGGAGAGCTGCAGAGGGACTGGGGACAAGGGACACAGGGACAGGACACAGGGAAGGGCTTGAGGGTGGGAAAGGGGAGATTGGGGTGGGATTTGGGGCAGGAATTGTTCCCTGGTTGGGCTGGAATTGCCAGATTTGCTGTCCCTGGATCCCTGGCGGTGCCCAAGGCCAGGTTGGACACTGGGGACACTGGGAGGTGTCCCTGCCATGGCAGGGCTGGTTTAGGTGACCTTTAAAAGCCCCTGCCCACTCACAGCAGCTGTGATTCCATGATTTCAGAGCCAACACCCGGTGTCACCTCACAGCCACCACCACAGGAACAGTCCCCAAAGCATTTCAGGTGGAGGGAGGGAAAGAAAACAGCCAGACCCGGTTTTTGTCCTGATTTATTGCAGTTCTATCAGCGACATTCATTCATTTGTCAGATGCAATCTGCTCATACCAACAGCATTTGGACAGCATTTGGACAAACTTCCCCCTGAGAGCCCAGCTCAGCCCCTGGGACTGAAGCTGCTGCCCCACAGAACTGCTCCTCCCCACAGCATTTCCTCCCTTCTCAGCCCACCCACCTCCACTGCTTCACCTTCTCCTGATCTCTGAACTTAATTCTCCATACAGAGCTTTGGAATAATTTTGGAACAATCCTGAAGAGTTACCAGAGGGATCAGACAGTTACAAGGAGCCTGCAGGGATTCAGAGCCACATTAACTGTTCCTCTCCTGGCAGTGGAATAGAGCGTGCCCATTAGATAAAAATTACTGGCTGAGTAGATAAAAAGGGATTGACAAAGGCCACAAATCCCCTCTCCAAGAAGGATTGGGTGTAGGATTTATTAGTGCATTGAAATGGCATTGCCAGGCACAGGATGGAGGCACCAGGCTCCCAGTGCTGTTACTGGGGGTAAAGCTCCACGATCATCGCGTGTCCCTGGAACAGAGAGAGACAAAACATCACAGGAATGGCTCATTAACAGAGATGAGATTAATTAGTACAGACACAGACCCAGGATGCCAGGCACAGCATCAGGAATAGGAGCCACAGCAGCTGGAGNGAGGGAATGGAGCCCCAGGAGGGGCTGGGAAAGGGCTGAGCCTGGAGAAAAGGAGGCTCAGGGGGGACCTGGGGGCTCTGCTCAATATTTATTGGGATTTGGGGATGTTGAGGAGGAGATCAGGATATCAGCCAGAAGGAACAGGGAGCCCCAGGGCTGGGGGTTCATTCTGAGGGGGTTGAATTTGGGATTTGTTTGGAATTGTGCCAGGAGGGGACAGCCAGGGGGGCTGGGGCTCTGCTCCCAGGGAACAGGGACAGGGCTGAGTGGTGATGGGGGCAGCCAGAGGGAGCTGTGAACACCCAGCACATGGAGCTGGGGTAACCAGGCAGGACTGCAGATCCCAGCAGGATCAGCCCTGCCATTCCTGCCCTCTCCCACAGCACCATTACCTGCCCTCCTGCAGCACAGGCAGCCACCAGGCCGTACTGTCCCCCCTCCTTCCTCAGCCTGTGGGCAGCAGTGATGACCAGGCGGCAGCCAGTGGCTCCAAAGGGGTGTCCCAGGGACAGGGAGCCCCCCCAGGTGTTGAATTTATCCAGGGGAGGGGCTCCAACCTGTGGGGACACAGAGGGACATGCTGAGGGACACATTCCATCATCACCTGGCTGTAAAGGGGCTCATCCCACCTAATCCCAACCCCAATCCTACAGAGGTTCAGGATGGCACATCCAGGTGGGTGATGGGGGGATAAAAACATCCCAAAGGAATTCCTGCTTTACCTGTAGCCCCTCAGGGAAGCCCTGCACTGTTTTTAACACCCACCTCTACAAGGATTGTGGCTCTGGATCTCC
This sequence comes from Aegithalos caudatus, assembly GCA_013389925.1. Taxonomy (NCBI): domain Eukaryota; kingdom Metazoa; phylum Chordata; class Aves; order Passeriformes; family Aegithalidae; genus Aegithalos; species Aegithalos caudatus. The sequence goes on along the minus strand of WEIU01005893.1, from coordinate 44,656 downwards.
ACCTCCTGCTGATGACAGGAATAACATCCCAAAGAAATTTCATTTCCCAAAGAAACCCCATAAATTGGGATTTGCTAACCCGAGCTCAAGGAACATCACTGCTCCTCAAAGGACACAGCCAGAGCCCAGCTGGGCAGCACCAGCAGCTGCCAGGAGGGAGCCCAGTAACCCCAAAGTTTAAGAACTGAACTGGAGAGAAAAATGAGTCCAGAGGAGGTCCTGGAGCTGCTCCAAGGGCTGGAGCCAGGCTGGGAGAGCTGGGGGTGCTCACCTGGAGAAGCCTCCAAGGAGACCTCAGAGCCCCCTTCCAGGGGACTCCAGGAGAGCTGGAGAGGGGACAAGGGCCTGAAGGGGCAGGACAAGGAGGAAAACATCCTGCCTGTGCCTTACCTTTGACTTCCTGCCCATGTAGTTCTGTGCAAACCAATCCGAATCCATGGCTTTCAGGTTAGCCAGGATCTGCCCCTGCAGGGGAGGAGAGGGTGACATTGGTGATAAACCAAAGCAGATTGGGAGGGAGCCATCCCAAAATTCCAGCACTTACAGCAAAAGCCTCGTGGAACTCAAAGACATCGATGTCATTCAGGGTGAGCCCGGCCTTCTCCAGCACTTTGGGAGTGGCATAGGTGGGGCTGGAGGAGGGAAGAAACACAAGTTCTGCATCCCTGTTCCCTGTCAGCACCATCCCCCTTTTTCCAGAGTCACATCCTTCTCTCTGGGCTCTGCCTCATCCCTAGAATTATTGCTGAGGTGCCCCAGCAATCCTGGGGTGTTCCTGCCACCTTGGCTGCTCTCCCACCTCGTGAAGGCCTGAAGAGATGCAACATCTCCTGAGGCACTTCCCAAAAACACACCGTGCTTGTTGTGGGAGCAGGGGCTGTGGGAGGATGCTCTCCATCTCCACCTACCCCAGGAGCAGCTGGTCCTTGGGATCCTGGGACACGTACACGAAATCCCTGTGCAGGAAAAGGGCTGTCAGTGCCAGGGAGAGGAGAAGGAAGGGAGCAGAGGCCACTGGAGCAGCCCCTCCTACCTTAGGTAGGCCTTTGGTTTGTATCCCATGGCCAGGGCCTTCTCCTCGGACATGATGAGCATCGCCGACGCTCCGTCGGTCTGCAAGGGGCAGGGAGAAGGTGAGGGGTGAAGGATCTGCACCCCCTGCACCCCACAAACCTCACAGGCCTCAGAAAGAGAGGGCCTGAACATCACCAGAGCCTCCAGGATATCCCCAGCCAAAAGACAAGGCTGCTGGATTGGAGGGATGGAGGGATGGAGGATCTCTGGTGATGCCAGCACACACACGGCTGAAGGAAATGCTGAAGTTTCCTCACAGCCCACAGGCACAATTCCCCCTGGTTTCACCCAGGACAGAGGTGCCTGAAAGCCCTGCTAAGCCTGGGACAAGTTGGTTATCCCAAACATTCAGCTGTCCTCCCAGTTCCATCCCAAAACTGAGAATTATTCCACAAGCCACAGGCTCATCACATGACAGAAATGAGCTCTGTGGGTTTGGCACATCAAACCATGGAAAGGTTTGGGTTGGAAGGGACCTTAAATCACATCCAGCTCCACCCCCTGCCATGGGCAAAGACACCTCCCACTGCCCCAGGCTGCTCCAAGGTGTTTAAAGTTTTTAGCTTTTATTTATTTTTCATGTATTTGTAGCTTTGTAGACTGTTAAAAGCTTAGGTGTAACTTCCTTTTCCAGCTTTCTTTCTCACTGTGAACAAACTCCTATCCATGCCTTCCTAAAATATTGTTTAGTCTTGCCTGTTACTTCTCCAAGGACTTTTTATTTTGCACCATGTCATCACAGACATATAAAGGTAGGGTAGGAGATGGGCAGAAGCCAGGGGGGGAATTAACTTTACCAACTGCTCCTCTAATTAATTGGACAATACTGGCTGAATATTTTAATTGCCCAATCTTGTATTAAATGGTACAGATCTAATTCAGGATGTGGATTTTTGCCATATTCTGTACCTGAAGGCTTTCAAGGAAAGGTTTGGTTTTATAGTGTCATTCTAACATTATCTGGAAAAGTTTGTGTTTTATTTCCAGGCATCACAAGCTTCATCCAACCTGGCCTTGGGCACTGCCAGGGATCCAGGGGCAGCCACAGCTGCTCTGGGAACCCTGTGCCAGCCCTGCCCACCCTGCCAGGGAACAATTCCTGCCCAAAATCCCCCCCAAATCTCCCCTTTGCCACCTTAAAGCCCTTCCCTGTGTCCTGTCCCTCCAGAGCTGTGGTTGCCATAGGATCCTTGGAAGTGTCCAAGGCCAGGTTGGACATTGGGGCTTGGAGAAACCTGGGACAGTGGAAGGTGTCCCTGCCCATGGCACTGGATGAGATTTAAGGTCCCTCTCAACCCAAACCATTCCATAATTCTGTGAGGTTCAGGTTAAACCTACTGACTTCAGTTGTACAATGGGATCAATCCCATCCTGGGACAGAATCCCTCCATGGGCCCTTGAAGGACTGACCCTTGTGAAGCAGCTACAGAGAAGCAAACAGGTCAGACATCCCAAAACTTTTTTTGTTTGGGGGGATTTGTGATGGATTGTGGTTTGGGGTTTTGTGATGGATTTTAAAATGAAACAATCCAACACCCAAATTCACCAGATTACAACTGAGTTCCAAATTACACCTGGCAAATGTGGGAACAGTTGATATTAAAAAGCTCAATTCCCTGATGATAGCAGCTAAGGGAGGCAGAGGGTCAGGAGCACAGCTCTCCCCTCTGGCTGACAGTGCTGGGAACAGGAATTACCAGGAAGGAGGAATTGGCTGCTGTGACTGTTCCATAGGGCTTGACAAAGGCTGGCTTCAGTTTTCCCATCTGCTCCATGGAGGATGGCCTGATCCCATTATCTTTGGTAACTGTGTCTTTGCCTGGTGAAAGAAAAAAAGCACATTTAAACTACTAAAAAATCAGCAAAGCACAAGAATTTCATCATCAGGACTCCAGAGGGTGAAAAAAATCAGAAAATTGTGGGGTTCAGGACGAGCATGAGGAAGGAAAAAAGGAAAATCTGTTGGTGGCATCAGGATACTTAACATGGCTAAAAATAGCTCTTAAAAATTGAAGCTACCTCAGTTCTCCTCAGAAGAGAGCAAAAACAAAGTGCTGCCATCTGTTTACTGGAAGGAAAAATTACCACATGGGAAACCCAGTTGAGAAAAGAATTTAAATTTAGGTTAAAAAGCCTAAATGGAGAAGTGGGCTTAAATCAGTTTATATTTACATGCTGAGTTAGAGGAATAAAGAGCACTGGAAAAACCCAAATATATCCATCTGCAACTATGCCAACTGCTAAGTAAGTCTGTTAAGAAAAGGTATCAATTGTGTAAAAAAGAGCAGATGGAACTGTGGATCTACAAGGAAAATTTTTGCAGGATAAATCAGAGTTTCCAAATGAACTGGTATTGCAGCAAGGTGTGTCCCCTGGCTCCTGGGGAGTGAAGGGAACAGATTAAATGTTCTCCCCAGATTGTTTCACCTCCCAGCAAGGAGGGTGAGGCCTGGTGAACTGGCACCTGCCACATCCCAGCTCTTCCCATCCTGAGTTACCAGAGTGGGATTTTGTTGGGCTCGTGTTTATTGTTGATATTCTGGGGTATAAAGATGGTTTCTCCTGCCTGGTGGAAGAGCAGGGGGATGCCATGTCCAAGTGTCCTGATTTTCCTTGCTCTCATCAGCACAGATGTGGTGTTGGCAAGAAAAGATTTAGGTATGTAAAGATATGACAGAGGGCAGGGTTAGGTGGGATATTGGGAAGGAATTATTCGTGTGAGGGTGAGGAGGGGCTGGGATGGAATTCCCAAAGATGAGGCTGCCCCTGGATCCCTGGAAGTGCCCAAGGTGGTTGGATAGGGCTTAGAGCACCCTGTGGGACAGTGGAAGGTGTCAGATCTGGAACTGGGTGATGTTTAATGCCCTTTCCCACCCAAACCACCCCCTGGTTCTGTGCCCACACATTCAGAAAATCCCATTCGCAAACACGCCGGCAACTTCCCAACCAAAATCCTGCCAAAACCCACCCAGACCCCCCCAGAACTCCCTGGAGCAGCGAGCAGGGCACACAGAGGCACTGTCACCTGGCACTTTGAAGGGCACCACGTCCTGCAGCAGCCCCTCATCCTGAGCTTTCTTGGCCAGAGTGTGGGAGCGCAGGGCGTACTCGTCCTGCTCGTAGCGGGAGATGCCGAAGGCGGCGGCCAGGCGGTCGGCAGAGTGGCCCATGGTCTCGCTGGTGGAGAACTCTGCCACAGCTGGGAGCTGCAGCCAAAGAGGGAAAAACAGCACAGGTTAAAGGGTAAAAACCTCCTGAGTGAACACACAGAGCTGTGGGGTCAGAGGGAGGAGGTTCCCCTCGGTTAATTCGGAGCTGAGCAATTAACGCGCGGCAACAGAGGATGCTGTGAGGTGGGGCAGAGAAAACATCCCAAGATTTCACATGGCAGAGAAAACATCCCAAGGTTTCAGAGGAGGCAGAGAAAACATCCCAAGGTTTCAGAGGTGGCAGAGAAAACATCCCAAGGTTTCACATGTCAGAGAAAACATCCCAAGGTTTCACATGGCAGAGAAAACATCCCAAGATTTCACAGGTGTCAGAGAAAACATCCCTTTCCAAGATTTTGGGAAAAAAAAAAATAAAAAAGAGGTTCAGGCTGCTGCTTGTTGGGATGCAAATCCCTCTGGGCCTTATTTACAAAGTACTCAGAAATATAAGGGCTGAATTAAAACCATCAGAGAAACTAAAATACTGAAATCTCTGCACACATGAAGTAGAAATGTAAGATTTAAATAAGTGAAGAATTAGTTTTAAATAAGTAAAGGATATTTTAAGTGCCTTTAGTAAATGAAGAGTCTGTATTAGTTAATAGAAAAAGCTCTAAAGCTTAGTTTAAAGTTCAGTAGCAAAATTAACTAAGCCCTAGACATAATGAAAATATAATGTAGCATTGCTGGCATTCCTAGATAGAACAAATAGAATTGTGTACACAGAATTTGTGTAAGAAATTACTCCAGGGGTTCCAGAGCTGTGTTGAGAGCAGCTGCCTGTGCATTTAACAGGGAATTCACAAAATTTAACAAGGAATTCACAAAAGGTGACCAGGTTTTTTGGGTTCAGCTCAAACACCACATCCTGGGACCTCAAAACTCCCTGTCAGACACCTCCTCACCCAAAAGCAGAGCCCAGAGGTGATTTTGGTTTATTTTGGTACTCCCAGCAGCACTCAGGAAATCCCTGTATGCATTCAAGTCTGAAATGTTCACATTTTATGCTTATCTCAGCTCTGCCACACTGTACCTGAGCCTCGCTGCACTGAAGGGAATGACAGGGATGCAGTTTCCTTGTAAAAGCTCAGGGTGGGAAGGAGGGAAGTGCTGCCCCTTTCCATCCTCATCACATTGCAATTCACCCCCAGTGACCCCCAGGACAGAGCTCACTCTGCTCCTGACATGGTCCTGTGGATGCTCTTTAGAGGAGCTGAACACATCCAGGACCTGGCAGCATTTAGCCAGGAACAGGAATCATAAAACATATTTAAAATACATTAACCAAATTCATATACTGAGGATATTCCTGTCTAATACCAAGGGTTCTGTTATCTAGTAAAATTCCTCTGACCCTAGAATTCTTCAGACACTTCAGAATAACCTTTATATTTATGGGAAAGAAACTTGTATTTCTGTCATCTGCAGCAGTTTGTCCAGGGGTTGCAGAAGGTTTTGCACTAAGTTGGGTTTACTCAAGACAAGCATGTGGGAAGAAAAAGTGGAGTCTCAAATGCTGTGAGATGCATTAATCAATGTTTTAACCCAAAGGAGAGGACAGAGATCAATCACAGTGAACCCCAGGAGCCACCTCACCCATCTTAAATCTTCTGCATCAAGGCCAAAGAAATTATCCATTCACACCTTCTAAACCAATTCACTAAATACCTAAATACCCAAAGGAAAAAAAAAAAAACAAAAATACCTCAGGAGCAAAGTAGTCAGGGCGAATTTTAGAAATGAGGGAGAGCTTCTGGCCCAAGGTCTTGGCTCTGTTCAGGGTCAGCATGGTCTTCCTCATCTTCCTGCTGTGGCGGATGGGGACGTCGGACATGAGCTCCACGCCACCGGCCACCACCACGTCACACTGCCCTGCTGCAATCATCCCCACACCTGCAGGGAGTCATTAAAAACCCTCTAATTAGTTAAAATTAGAAAGAGGTACTTGTATTCAGTGGCACAGGAATCATCTCCCAAAGGAGAGAGATTCAAGGCCACCACCATGTCACACTGCCCTGCTGCAATCATCCCCACACCTGCAGGGAGTCATTAAAAACCCTCTAATTAATTAAACTTGGAAAGAAATATTTGTATTCAATGGCACAGGAGTCATCTCCCAAAGGAGAGAGATTCAGGAGTCATCTCCCAAAGGAGAGAGATCCAAGGCCACCACCATGTCACACTGCCCTGCTGCAATCATCCCCACACCTGCAGGGAGTCATTAAAACCCCTCTAATTAATTAAAGTTAGAAAGTGGTACTTGTATTCAATGGCACAGGAGTCACCTCTGAAAGGTGTGACCAGCCCCAACAAGGTTCCTTGCCCTCTATTTATTTCCCAAAATTTGACATAAATGTGTTGCTGTTGGACATGAAATGTTCCTCAGCACAGCAAGTTATAAAAGGGCTGTGCAAAATTGTAAATAAATTGTAAATAAATTGTAAATAAACCTTTCTGATCTTTCTTCTACCTGGAATCAAGCTCTTCATTTCATGTCCAACAGCAACACAGGTGCTGGTTGTTGCTCCTACTGGTTTCAATCTGTTCATTTACTCCACTTTCTTTCTATAAACATGCTCATGATATAACAATTAGCTCTAGTTTAAGCATCTAATAATTATTAACCTACCATTTACTTATCTAACTTACACCTTGGTCAATATAAATTGCTTCTGACTCTTAGCTAAAATCTTCACTCTTTAAAATCATGATTTACAAGGAGAGGTGAAGGAATGCACCCCACACCCCAGCAGCTCTTCCCATACAGGGAAAGGTTTAGGACTCATCCCTT
>WEIU01005893.1:3301-21315 GCA_013389925.1 Aegithalos caudatus | reverse complement strand
ATATAAATATAATACTGTGCCATATTTACAATTCTGCACCAACAATCACCACCTGTTCTAAACACCCAATTTCTACATCAAATCCACCCCACCAATGTCTCTGTGCCACCCTCACAGCAGGAAATGGAGCAGAAGGAGGAGGAGGGAATAAAAAACCACCCCAAAACCTCCACCTTGCTCTCATCTATCTCATACTAAAAACCCAAAACTACAAATTTTCACCCTGTGACAAACTAAAGCACCACTTCTTTCTGATCTTTGTTGTTTTTAATTCATCTCTGAGCATGGGGAGCTTTTCCCACGGACTGAGGTCAAAGGCAAAGCTTTCCTGGGCTCCCAGCTGGGGTCTCAGACCCCCAGGGCAGTTCCAGGAGTTTTCCACATTCCCTGGACTCCAACAGACACAAAATGAAGAGCTTGATTCCAAGGTAGAAGAAAGATCAGCAGCTTTATTTTCCAATTCCTTCAGTCCTTTTAGAAGCTGCTGTGCTAAAGGCTCATTATTGGTGCATAGGACTGACACCTCCAGTTCCACTGGTCAGGCTGAGGGAAACACACAGGCACAGCTCTACTGCATTATTTACAAATTAAATTATTACTATTATTTACAAACAGGAGCTTGCTTACAAGGTTTTTTTCCCCTGAGAACAAACCTCCCAAGGACTCTCCCTTGGGAACACTCAGGGAGCAGGCTGAAATCTCTCAGATTCAGAAAAAATCAGGCCCACACTCAGGATTCCAGAGTTGTTGAAATGAAGTGAGGATCTCAGCAAAGAGGGATGTGGCAAATCCTTAAACTCCTCCTGACACTTGGACACTCCTTCCTGCAGCCAAGGAAACCCATCCTGGCCCTGGGGTGGGCATTGTCCCTCAGGCTGGGGTACAACAAGAGTGGATAATTCACATGCAGGAGTGGTTTAAGCTGGCTTGGAGTGCCTGGCAGCCTCCCAGGCCCTGGTTTGGGCAGGGTTTGGCACTGTGCCCTGTGCTGAGCAGCCTCCCAGGCTCCCTGGGTGACTTTGCCAGGCTGTGGGATGATCCTGTGGGTGCCCACTGGGACCTGCAGTGCCATTGGCTCCTACTGCTGACACTGACAGGACAGAAGAGTTGCTTAAAGGCATTAAAAGCCAGAAAGCTCTGAGGAAAGAAGAAGAAATTAAAAATAGCCCCTCCAAAACCATGTTATATTTTTGGCTGGCTTTGTCCAGGGCCAGAGATTCACTCCCTGTTCAGGAGGGAAGGAGGTGAGCAGAGCAAAGGCCAGGCTGTGGTTAAGAGGTGTCTCCTGGCCTCAGCACCTCCAGCATCCCAAATTACTCCTGCCTGGCAAAGGCCACAAGCCTCCAGGAGAATAATTGGCACAGGGAGTCTGTAATTGGCAGTGTGGCATCAGAGCCACACTGTCTCCTTCTGCTCCTCTAAAGAGTGATTCTGGGCTCTTCCTCCACCCTTCATAAGTGTTTTGAGGCTTCCTATGACCCTTCCTCCTCTCCCAAAGGCTTCCAGAGCCCTGGCACAAGGGATCCCATCCAGTGCCTCATGCACAGCCCCTGTCAGCATGCAGGGCCTGACCCTGCTGGGTTTAGAGTGTCCCTAATCCAAACCTGGGGCCTAAACAGCTCTTACCTTCCTGTCAGGCTCTGGAGATTGTGGAAAAACAGGGACAAGCTCATCAAACCCTCTCATTTTCCTGTTTTGTTGGTGCTTTTCCCATCCTGATGCAGCTCTCTCCTCCCCACAGCATGCTTGAAGCCTGCAAGACTGCTCAGGAAGTGACTCAGCTCTCTCAGGATGGACAGAAGATGCTGGAAAAGATTGAGCACTCTCCAAAGCCTGTGGTGGCTGCCATCAGTGGCAGCTGCCTGGGAGGAGGGCTGGAGGTACTGGACAATGCTGGGCAGCAGGACTGGGAGCTGGCTCTGCTGGTTTTCTGGTTACCCAAATGATGCTGGCAGGACTGGTGCTATGAGATGGATTTGGGAGCTGATGAGGGCTCATTACATCATGTAAATGAGTTTGTGGCAAGTTAAATGCTTCAGGGGCTCTGCTGTGTGAGTTTTGCTGCTGCTGTGGAAAGGGAGCAAATCAAATGTGAACCTTTGTGGGCCAGGCTAATATTGAGATGAGTGTCCAAGGCTGTTTCCAGCAGGCATTGGATCTACATCAGTGCTGCTGGCAGAGTTCAGCCTGGGAAGTGCTGCTTTTCAGATGAAGTGAGCTTTGTATCCCAGCAACTTCCATTCTTTGTAGGGCTGCTGGGAGAGGGGTGAGTGTGGGGACCCAGCCAGGCTCCACCTCTCTGGTGCCTTGGCTGGATCTTCAGCCTTGTCATCTCCATCCAGGATTTTGTCAGCTGCAAGGCTCTGCTAATTCCTGGAGGAGAGTTGTTGCTAAAGCAGTGTGATCTTGGAATGGAGTCTCTTTAGTTTGTGCTGATTTCTCAAGCTTTTTTGTACCCACTGTGTAAAAAGCAGTCCAGGGATCAACCAGGAATTGTGGCTGATCCATAGATGGGGCTGTGCTCTTGGTGTAGTGAGTTAATTAAGCCCTTGATGATGTAGGTGAGATTTAAAATCAGCTTGGGAGTTTGATGTTCACCTCACACTTGCTGTCATCCCCCAGAAGAAGCCATCAGGGCACAGAGGGAATTTGAGCACTTGGATTGAGGAGTTGGAGCAGGGTCATGAGGGAAGCTGAGGCAGTGTGTGGGAGAGAGCTGTGTGATGGGTGTTCTTCTGTTGCCTTTGACAAGGAAACCTTTCCTTTTCTCTTCCATTTTAAGGTTGCCATTGCCTGTCACTACAGAGTAGCAACAAAGGACAGGAAAACAGTCTTGGGAACACCTGAAGTGTTGCTGGGTCTCCTGCCCGGAGCAGGGGGTACTCAAAGGCTGCCAAAGATGGTGAGTAAGAGGAAAACCTGACCCCAGAGCTCCTCCTGCCTGGCAAGCTGCCACTCTGGGATCCTCTGTGCCCTTCTAGGTGGGACTCCCTGCTGCCTTTGATATGATGCTGACTGGGAGGAACATCCGTGCAGACAGAGCCAAGAAGATGGGGCTGGTTGATCAGCTGGTGGAACCACTGGGTGAGACACAGCGTCCCCCTCAGCTCCTTGGTGTGCTGCTGCCTGTTAGGGAACTTCTCCCCTCACCAAAATGTATGGAGAGGTCTTGTCCTGCTCTTGTCCTCCTCCCTCTTCCCACCTTACAAGCACAGGGACCTTGAAATGTGAGGCTGCAGCAGGAGCTGAGTGAACAGGAGAGGTCAGCACGGAGGGCAGGCCTGCTGGCTCTCCTCCTTAAGCTAATTACCCTGATAAGAGCCCACATTACTCATTAATCATGTCAGAGGACAGCTTGCAGCCCCTAATGGAAGGACAATAGATGACTGATGTCTGTGTTTCTGCAGATGGTAATCCCTGACAGGAGCTGGAGCAGGCAGCCCCCATGGCTTAGGCACTCAGAATTCCCAGCTGGGTGGAGAAACTCCCTGCAAACTGCAGGATTCCAAGGGCTGAGCAGGCTGCTGAATCATGTCTTGCTCCCAAAGCTCTTTCACTAGGGTAGTTTTCTTGGAAGGTGATGAAATGAGGAGTTTGAGGACTAAACCCTCCAGAGCCTCCTAGGAAGTGTCATCAGCCCCACTCAGGAGTTGGAATGGAAGCTGCTGTGGAGCTGGAGGGTGCTGAGCGTGGTTTTCCCAAGCTCAGAACACACTGGTGGTGCTGAAGAAAATAAAATTAATAAAAAGCTGCTGCTGCCCACCCAGAGCAGTGCCAGGGAAGGCCTGGTGCTGTCCCACAGTGCTCAGCTGGATCACAGGATCATGGAATGAATGGCCTGGGTGGGAAGGGAGCTCCAAAGTGCCCCAGTGCCAGCCCTGCCATGGCAGGGACCCCTCCCAGTGTCCCCAGTGTCCAACCTGGCCTTGGGCACTGCCAGGGATCCAGGGGCAGCCACAGCTGCTCTGGGCACCTTCTCAGTACCTTCCCACCCTCCCAGGGAACAATTCCTGCCCCAAATCCCACCCCAATCTCCACCCTCAAGCCCTTCCCTGTGTCCTGTCCCTGTGTCCCTTGTCCCCAGCCCCTCTGCAGCTCTCCTGGAGCCCCTCCAGGCCCTGCCAGGGGCTCTCAGCTCTCCCTGGATCCTTCTCCTCTCCAGGTGAGCACCCCCAGCTCTCCCAGCCTGGCTCCAGCCCTGGAGCAGCTCCGGGGCCTCCTCTGGGCTCTCCCCAGCAGCTCCAGGTCCTTGTGCTGTTGGAATCCCCAGGGCTGGGGCAGCTCTGCAGGTGGGGTCTCACCTGAGCACAGGGGCACAATCCCCCCTTCCCTGCTGCCCACCCTGGGGTGATCAGCCCAGGATACACAGATATCCTTAGTTTATCTTTAGCTGTATTCATTCCTATAAAACAGATCCATGGTAAAATTGCCTGGATAAACTTTCCCACTTGATACTTGCTTAGAAGAGCTACCAAATGTGGCTGTTTATAGCCACAATTATCCCAAGCTGCTGGAAGGAAAGGTGAGCTTTCTGATGAGCTGCTGGGAATCCTGGCTCAGCCCAGAGGAGCACGTAGGAGGAACTCAGAAATACAAATTATATGCAAATATTGGATGTGTTCCTTGTTATCCAAACAGCAGCCAGCCCCAGGAGGGCTCCTGTTCACTCTGTGTGTGGGGAGAGCAGCTCTGCCTTGGGTGATGCTCTAACTGATGGCAGAAAGCTTGGAGGGAGACAGACACCATCAATCAGGAGGCAATTTCAGGGCATGCAATCAGTTCTCCTTCAGCAGGGAGCTCTGCAGCATTCCCTGGATCCAATTCTGCCATGTGCCATTTATAAAAGCAAGCAGATGGGAGTGGACAGCTCAGAGCTCCCAGGTTAGGACACAACAAAACACTGGGAATTAACTGCAGGTAAAGTAACCCCACATATGTGGGGTCAGCCACTTGCTGTGGATGTTTCTCACAGCTCAGACTTTGAAACGAACAGCAGTTTAATTCAGCTGGAGTATCAGAATCCAGCATTTATGAATCTATCCAAGCTACTGGAAATGTGAAATCAGGGACTGACATTTTGTAGCACATAAAGCTGCAGGGCTCAGCCTTGTGTGGTGAGAAGGGAATTTGGAAGCTGGTGAAGTCTGACCTCTCAATTCCCAAATGCTCTTGTGTTTCCAGTGAATTCTTTAAAACCCACTGGGCATTGCTGAAATGTAGATTATGCAGCAGCTCTGAGCTATATTTTGTCTGCTGCTTGTAAAATCAGCAATGTTGTTTTGTTTGACCTCTTTTTCCTTGGACTGGCTTTGACATTCTGCCAGGGCAGGAGGAAGACTTCCACAGGGAGCTTCCCTGAGCCATCAGAGAGTGTTTGTGCTGCTTTATCTCCTTCTTGCTGAGAGACTCCTTCAGCAGGGAGCAGCTCCTGGGGTCTGCTGGGTGAAAACCCTGAAGCTGTTACACAGAGAGGTGAAACAGAGGGGCTGCAAAGGCTGGAGCCCCTCTGCCATGGAGCCAGGCTGGGAAAGCTGGGAGTGCTCACCTGGAGAAGGATCCAGGGAGAGCTCAGGGCCTCCAGGAAAGCTGCAGAGGGGCTGGGGACAAGGGACACAGGGACAGGACACAGGGAAGGGCTCTAGGGTGGAGATTGGGGCGGGATTTGGGGCAGGAATTGTTCCCTGGCTGGGCTGGAATTGCCAGATTTGCTGTCCCTGGATCCCTGGCAGTGCCCAAGGCCAGGTTGGACACTGGGGACAGCCAGGGACACTGGGAGGGAGAGGATTAAAGGTGACTTTAAACATCCCCTTCCCAACCAAACAATTCTGAGTTTGAATAAAACCTTACAGCTGAGGACCTCAGCCTTCTGTGGAGGAGAACATTGGGAGATAAAACAGGAGGGAGTTTGTGATTTTGGATTTTACCTGACTCCTCTCTCAGGGTGTCTGGGGGGTATTTCCTTAGCTCTGAGGACTCTGCAGTATCTGGGTGTGCTTGGAGCAGTTTGTATGAAGGTGAATGGCCCTGCCCAGCTGCAGGGTTGTAATTTCACCAGCTTTGTTCAGCCCAAAGTTGCACATTTAGCTCCAGGCTCTACTCAGTGGCCCTGTGCAGCTTCACCAGGCACTGCTCTGTCATTAATGACTCAGACTTTGCCCCTGGCAGCATCTCACAGCTTCCTGAGCAGCCCTGTGCTTTGTCCTGCTGTCCTGATGATACAGTTGTCTGGAAATGAGGATTCCAGTGCTTGGAAATTGTGCAACCCCCCCTCAGAGGCTGCTAAAACTGGTTTTGTGGTGGCTTGCTTCATTGTGGGACAGCTTTAAGTTGGGCCAGGTGTTGCAGCAGCTAAAAGCAATTGAGAGGTTTCCTGCACTGAGTTCAAAGGTTGATGTTGGTTGGACATTGGCTCCAGCACAGGGATTTCCAGGGATTCTGCACTCCCAAAATGCTCTCTGTGTATTTAACAGCTCTGTTTTGGCACAGTGAGGGAGAGGAGAGGGAGAGGGAGGCAGAACACCTCAGTTCCCTTGGGATTCTGGGTGCCTGCAGTTCTGTGAAGTACAAAGGTTTGAGGAATAAAGGGCACAAGTGGCAAAAAGATGGCCAGGAGCTAAAGAACCTCCTGAGGGGACGTGGAATCTCTGTCCTTGGAGGTGTCCAGGGGCTGGTAGAAGGCCCCTGAGCAGCCTGATCTGATTGCAGAGTTGGATGTAACTTGGCCCTGCTCCCATGGGGAGCTGGCATTCCAGCATTTCTGCACAATACCCTCGATATAAATCCCTTGAGGGCTTTCATGTGGTCCCTGCTGAGCCTTTCCACTGTTTCACCAAACCAAGAAAAGCCAAACAGGAGCAGGGAATGGGGTGGGAGCAGTTCAGAGGCCCATCATGTTGTGTCTGGTCCTGGTTTCCCTGCATCCTCATCCCTCAGGGATAACTTGTGCTCTCTGCTCTCCCCAGGGCCAGGAGTGAAGACTCCTGAAGCAAGGACAATGGAGTACCTGGAGGAGGTGGCCATTGACTTTGCCAGGGGACTGGCCAACAAGACTGTGTCTGCCAAGAGATCCAGAGGGCTCATGCAGAGTAAGTCAGTGTGGACAAACCCCAGGGGACAGCAGGGAGTGGAATCCAGCTTGGCTTCTCCATGCTCCTACTTCATTCCATTTCAAAACCAAGTTATTTCATCTTGGAATCATCTCTTGAGTGATCTGGGAGTGGGGGTGGTAGAGAAAACACTGCCCTGCAGATCCAAGCTTTGGCAGAGCTGGACCTGGTGGCTCCTGAGGTGGGAGTGAGAGGAGTGAGAGGGAGCAGGTACCTCCAGGGATTGTCCATCTGCAAAGTTTTAGTGGGAAAATGTGAACTCAAGTGGGGAGGGGTACATGGGAACTGTTCCATGCTGATCCTCCATAGCACAGCCCAAAAATGGGGAATCTCTCTGTGGGAATTCTGCTTCCCAGGGCTCAGTTATGTTAGGAGGGCACTTCAGTGAGTCTTGTCCATGGAATAATCCATGGAAATCCTCTGAGCAGCCCCTCCTGCCTGTGCCTGGGTTTCAGGAGCACGTTTCTAATGCAGATATTCCCATTTTGCATTCCCTCACCTCTGCAGTCCATCCTGGCAGGCTGGCTGTGCAGCAGCACTGTGCTGACCCCTGTCCTGTCCCACCTTGCAGGGCTGACAGACTATGCCATGGCCCTTCCCTTTGTGAGGCAGCAAGTTTACAAGACAGTGGAGAGCAAAGTTCAAAAGCAAACCAAAGGGCTCTACCCTGCTCCTCTGAAGATCATCGAGGTAACCCCCCCTGGGAGGTGGGAGGAGCTGCTGGCATCTCTGGGATCATGTGGGACAGGAGGGGAGTCAAACCCACATCCTGATCCTCACAGAGATCAGTCCTGAGGAGTGCTGGCTGTGGGATAAAATTCAGAATCACTGCCCAAAATATCATCACCAGTTTGGGGGTGCTGGTACCACTGAGGGGTAGAGCTGGAATCCCAGTGTGGGAAGGTTTGGCTGGAATATTTTCAGCTGCTTTCAGTTTTCCCAGGTTTTCTGTGCAGTCTCTGAAGAGTTCAGGGGACATGTTTGACACCATAAAAATAGAAATTGCTATGATTTTCACAGCCCTAACTAGATAATACTTCATTAGTTCCCTGTGTTACACAGACATCCTGTTACAGACACTCTGTGAATGAATCCTTATTGTAAAATGATTTTTTACAATCCTTATTGTAAAATGACTTTTCACTGCTGAAGCTGTTGCCAGACTTATGTAAAACCTGGAGAACAGTGACATTACAGGTCTTAAAAACACAGGGAATGGCTAAAAGTGATCCTGGTGATAAAATCCTCACCTATCCTGTGCTAGAAAGTGGCACAGCTCTAAGAGCAGCAGGGACAGGACTCAGGGAGTCTGGAATGTGCCTTGAAATGTTGGGATGGGGACACTGGAGACAACAGGGAATGCTGTTCAAGGTTGTGTTTGCAGCATGACTGAACTGTGCTGTGTCTTTACTGCTTTTGGATTAGGTTGTAAAAACTGGTCTGGATCAGGGGAATGATGCTGGATACCTCATTGAAGCCCAGGTAAGGAGAGAGGAGATCCTGGCAGGGATCTGTGCTCAGGGGATCTGTGTTTACCCACACAAAGGGTTCACCACAGCCTGTGCTCATCCCATTCCTCCCCCTGTCACAGGCAGGACACCTTCCCCTACCCCAGGTTGCTCCAAGCCCCATTCCAGCCTGGCTTTGGGCTCTTCCAGGGATGGGGCAAGTGTCCTCCCCAGCAGCTTGTGTGTGACCTCTTTATTCCACACAATCTTTGTTTTCCTCAACCATCCTCATCCCTCCATTTCTCTGCCATAATAAACAACCTATCCCTAATTATTTTTTTCTTCACCAGTTCTGTTTTGGCCACAGTTGTGCTCAAATTTGGTTTTTTTCTGGTGTCACAGAGGCAATTCTGGCTGTGCACAGACTCACAGGTGGGGTTACCTGGGCACTGCCAGCTCTGCAAGGTTCAATTCCTGGCAGCCCCACATTTCCAACTGATTCTCTCTGTATTTGGGTCATCCCCAAGGTCATTGCCCCTTAAATGCTGATGAAATCCATCCATCTCCAGCTTCCCTGATGTGCTTTGTAACTCTTTTTTGTTCCCTTCTGGTGCTCTGAGCTGTAGCTGTCACCTTCCCATGCTGTGCCCCATCCCTGCTGGTTTGTGCATTCCACCCACGTTTGGTCTGCTGCTGAATAAAAAGCCTTGGGATACTCTGTTCCTTACAGCAAAGAATGAATGGGGATTTTTTTTTGTTTTTGTTGGTTTTTTTTTCCCAAAAAACAGCAGCAGAATGGAGATCTTCCCAGAACCTGTGAAGAATAATAAGTGTCAATGTTGTGGCTTTTTTATTACCTCCCTCTCTCTCCCCCAGGACAGGAGTTTGCAGATTCTCTTCTAGGCTTTGTTTTGGGAATTTTAACTCACAGGGCAGTGGTGAAGGAAGGTACAGCCTGCTCCAAAACCACATTCCCTGCTTTTCCTTGCCAGACTTGGCTCCAACAACCTTTGTGTTTTGTGTGTGCTTATGCTTTGTGTTCCTCAGAACATTTGTGCTGAGTGCTGGGAGGTTATACAGGCCTTAGCTTTTTGTTGCCTGTGATCCTCTGAAAATAGGATCAAGGCTGCTGTCAGAGAGAACTGACCTGTTTGTGAGGAATTTTGTCAAAGCCTGAGGACACAGTGCTTCCATCCAAATCTTTGGGAACAGTGCCCCAGTTAATGTGGGTAGGAAGGGTCTCATGGCAGGGAAATCCAGCCCTGTCACTGAGGGACTGGAATAATCAAATCCCACAATGGTTTGGGTGGGAAGGGTCCTCAAACTCATGGCAGGGACACCTCCCAGTGTCCCCAATGTCCAACCTGGCCTTGGGCACTGCCAGGGATCCAGGGGCAGCAAATCTGGCAATTCCAGCCCAGCCAGGGAACAATTCCTGCCCCAAATCCCACCCCAATCTCCACCCTCAAGCCCTTCCCTGTGTCCTGTCCCTGTGTCCCTTGTCCCCAGCCCCTCTGCAGCTCTCCTGGAGCCCCTCCAGGCCCTGCCAGGGGCTCTCAGCTCTCCCTGGATCCTTCTCCTCTCCAGGTGAGCACTCCCAGCTCTCCCAGCCTGGCTCCAGCCCTGGAGCAGCTCCAGGGCCTCCTCTGGGCTCTCCCCAGCAGCTCCAGGTCCTTGTGCTGTTGGGGAAGAGGAGGGTGGGCTGTGCTGAGCCCAGAAGGTGCCTCTCCTCAGAGCTGACCTGCTCCCTTGTCCCTTTTCTCTCCAGATTTCAGTCACACAGTGCCTCTCTCCCCACTTGCCACGTTTTTTGATGTGCTGACTCAGCTGTTTAATGCCAAACTCTGCTTCCCTCTTCCCTCTCTTGCAGAGCTTTGGCCAACTTGCAGTGACCAAGGAATCCAGGGCACTGATGGGGCTCTACCATGGGCAGGTGCACTGCAAGAAGAACAAGTTTGGGACCCCTCAGAAAGAGGTCAAGTAAGTGCCAGTGTGGGATGCCTGAGCAGCTGGAGGATCTCTGAAAGGCTCCTGGGGCTGAGGGAGCTGGAAATTGTGCATCAGAGCAGAGGTTTCCAGCCTCCACTGCAGCTTGGAGGCCTCACTCCTGCATGGCCTCACTCCAGTGGTGCCTGGGTGGGTGACAGGAGCTGTGTGAGTGTGCCAGCAGCAATGGCAGCTCAGCCATGTCCCCTTTGTCCCTTTGGTCCTTCCCTGCAGGACTCTGGCTGTGCTGGGAGCAGGGCTCATGGGAGCTGGGATTGCCCAGGTTTCTGTGGATAAAGGCATGAAGACCATTCTGAAGGACACAGCACAGAAGGGTCTGGACAGAGGACAGCAGCAGGTCTACAAAGGGTATGTGAGTTCAGGGGGGTTTGTTCTGCTGGCCCTGGGCTGCCTTTAGTCACAGCTCTCCTCTGCTGTCAGCATCAGGAGCTCCTGGCACTGCTGTTCTGCTGGATGTCACAGAAAAGCTTTGTTTTAATGCTGTTCCCTGCAGTGTGCTGGGATATTGCTGTGGGATAGGCCCAGCCTTAGCTCCTTTGCTAGGCAGAGACCTAAGATTCAGCAGTTAATTCTAGAGCTAAGGAAAGAGTGATTCTGCCTGCCTAAAGACCCATGTCAGGGAAAGCATTCCAGGGTTTTCTTCCTGGGTTTTTTTCCATGTTCTCCTGGCTCTGCAGTACTGAGCTGTGTGTTATCAGGAATATCAGTGAGCTCAGCTGAGCTGTGGGAGCAGGACTCTCCTGTTTCCACGTGGAAGGAGGGGTCAGAACACAGAGTGACAGTTCTACAGGGTTGGAGATGGAGGTTTGGGTGCCAGCTCTGGGAGGGAGACAGGAGGGATTCCTGGTGCACTTCCAGGAGCTGTGACAGAGCTGTCCCTCCCTAGGCTGAACAGCAAGGTGAAGAAGAAAAGCCTGACATCCTTTGAGAGGGACTCCATCCTCAGCAACCTGATGGGCCAGCTGGACTACAAGGGCTTTGAGAAGGCAGACATGGTCATTGAGGCCGTGTTTGAGGACATCAATGTCAAACACAAAGTGCTGAAGGAGGTGGAGGCTGTGAGTATCAGTCCTGAGCAGCCCTGGGCTGCTGGAGGCTCCTGGGCTGTGCTGCTGGGTTTGTCCCTTCCCCTTTGTGCTGCAGTTGGGTTCTTGGGACAAATCACTTACACCAGGACATGGATGAACATCAAGGACAGCCTTTCTGTTCACTGGGGACATTCCCTGCTCAATTAAGGGATTGGTGGCTGAATGGGACAGTTCTGACATTCCCTGATCCCTGGGAGTGCTCCAAAAAAAAGCTTCCATTAGTCTGAGGTTGTTGAGGTGGTATCTCCACACCTTGCAGTCCTTCCCCTGCTATCCCTGTGTTCTGTTCAAGGGCACACTGTGGGAAAGGGCTGCAGAGATTCCCTGCAGTGTCTCCTTTGGCTGCAGAGGCCTGGCAGGAACAGGGAAGCTCTGGCACTGATATTTCAGACCTGTGGAGAGCCCAGGCCAGATCAGAGCTGGTTGACTTGAGCTGCTGCTTCCCAATTAACTTCTAATAAGCAAACCCAGATTGCCTCCTTGGCCAGGGATCCCTGATATCCCAGGGCTCTGCATGTCACACCTGGATCTGGCTGTGGATCCTGTGTGCTGACACAGCTCCTTCCACCCCTCCAGGTGATCCCTGCTCACTGTCCCCTGTCCCCTCCAGGTGATCCCTGCTCACTGTCTCTTGTCCCCTGTCCCTTCCAGGTGATCCCTGCTCACTGTGTCTTTGCCAGCAACACCTCTGCCCTCCCCATCAGCCAGATTGCTGCTGTCAGCAAGAGGCCTGAGAAGGTGAGTCCCCACAGCCACCTGCCCTGCACAGAGCTGCCCATGGTCAGGTGGCTTTGCCTTTGAGACCTTCTGCTCCCTGCCCAGGACATGGCACAGCTCATCCTCTGCTCCCAGTGCAAGCTTTGAGCACAGAGCTCCTGATCTGGGGGCAGGAGGGAGGGGAAGGTGGATTCATCCCAAGGCTGGTGTTGGTGGGGCAGGTCAGCACACATCAGAAAGTGTTGGAGCCAGGTGGGGCTTGGGCTCTGCTCCTCAGGAACAGGGACAGGATGAGGAGAAATGGCCTCAAGCTGTTCCAGGGCAGGTTCAGCTTAGATATCAGGTGGAATTTCTTCCTGGAAAGAGTAGTCAGGTATTAGAAAGGGCTGCCCATGGGAGTCCCCATCCCTGCAGGTGTCCAGGGAATTCCTGGATGTGGCAGTCAGTGCTCTGGGCTGGGGACAGGGTGGGGATCCAGGCACAGCTGGACTCCATAATCTTGCAGGGCTTTTCCAGCCTCAGTCCATGTGGGCAGGAGCAGTGATTCCTACAGTCCTGAGGCAGCACTGGACTGCCCTGCCAGGGGTACCTGTGGTGCCTGGGAGTGTGAGGTGACCTGCTGGAGGTTCCTGTCACCCTGCTGAGCCTCTTCCTCATTTGCTGTGAGACCTCTGTTGCATCCAGATTGCCAACTGAGCCTCATTTGTTCATCCTTGCAAATAACATCCTCTTGCTGTTTAAATTGCCTGTGCAATGGCTCTTATGGGGAAACTCATAGGAAGTCAGTTAACTAATTAGCACATTTTCTTTAATTAGCTTTGCAGCCTGTAACTCAGCAAGGTGCCTCTGACTTACACAGGGCTTGGTGCCAAGCGTGGCTGGCAGGAGGCATGAAGGTGACACGCTGATGGCACGGTCACATTCAGAAAGTGAGGCACACAGCTGGGTAATCTCCACTTAAATGCTGCTCCCAGGGGAAGGCTGCACTTCCCTCTGTAATGAGTTTTGGATAGAAGCCTCCTCATCCTTAAATTCACTTCCTCACCAAGGACATGGACAGGCAGCAGGCAGGGAGTGCCTGAGCTGCTCCAGTCTGAGCCCAGCAGACAGCAGCAGCTGGGTGGGGCTGCCCTGCCAGCTCTGGTGCCCCTCCAGGTCACACCGTGCCCATCATTTCCCTGGGGATGAGCTCAGGGACTCCCAGGCAGATTTGGCTGCCAGACTCTGAAGTGATCCTGTAAAAATTGTACCTTTAATCCTCGAAGGCAGGAGCTGCTGGGTGTGTGCTGTGGGATAAGCAAGGAGAGAAGGGAATTGGAGAGCACTCCTGTCAGAGAGGGATGATGTGCTCATGCTGGCCTTCCCTCTGCACTCAGCTTGCCCAGCTGATTCCTCTGGGAGCCAGAATCCATCTGAACCCAGCTCTTCTCTCTGCCAGGTGATTGGGATGCACTACTTCTCCCCTGTGGACAAGATGCAGCTGCTGGAAATCATCACCACAGACAAAACCTCCCAGGACACGGCGGCTTCTGCTGTGGCTGTTGGCCTCAAACAGGGCAAAATCGTCATCGTGGTGAAGGTGAGGGGGACACTGCACACATGTAAATAAAATAAATAAAAGGGGCTGTGCACTGTGGGGAGGCTGGAAGGTGTCTGTGGGCATTGGCTGCTCCTCTGAGAAGTGGGAAAGGAGATCAGAGAGGGGTGAGTGCCCAGGTGATCCTCACGTGTCCCTCGGAGCAGCCATGGAAAGGTGCAGGTGCAGGGCCAGCACGAGGAGCTGGCACTCCTGCCCCACACGCCTTCCAGAAGAATTCCTTTATGGAAAGGGTTGTCCAGCACTGGCACAGCTGTGCTTTTAAATCCCCATGCCCAGACAGAGCAGTCACCACCTCAGCTCCCTGGCAGGCTGCAAGGACAGAGGGTCAGCGAGCAGGAGCCCTCCTCTGCCTGGGTTAAATCTCCAGGGAGAGGGGCAGGAATACATGGAAAAGTGGATTTAGACTGGATATTAGGGAGAAATTCTGCCCTGTGAGGAGACCCTGGCACAGGGGTCCATGGCTGCCCCATTCCTGGAATTGTCCCAGGTCAGATTGGACAGGGCTTGGAGCAAACTGGGACAGTGAAAGGTGTCCCTGTCCTTTTCCTGATTCCTGAGGTTTCCAGCAATGCTGAGCACGTCTGTCCTATAGTGCTGGGAAAACTGGCTTGTCAGAAAGTGCTCTGGGCATCTCCAAACACCAGTGGGGATTCCCTGAGCCTTATCCCACCTCAGCCTCCTCCCTAAAGGGCAGTTTGCAGCTCATCTGTTGCTTCCTGACTTGGTGGGGAGCAGCAGAGGTGGAACAGCTGGCTTATGCTGGTTTCCCTCGTTCTGAGCATCCTTTCCCTCACCAGCCTGCTGGGCTTGGTGAAGCAGCAGCCTGCTCTGGACCTGCAGGCACTACTTCAAATAAAAACACAGGGATGGGAACTCCCAGGGAGCAAGTTCATGGAAGCCTGCAAACATTTCTGAGCTCTACAGGGGGAAAAAAACCACAGACCTGTTCTAGCAGTCGGTACCATAGTGTGGGAGATGGGGTTTGGGGTGTGTGAAGTGCAGCCTGGGCTGTGAACCACGGTTCTGGTGCTGCCAGGAGCTCACCTGCCTCCTTCCTGCACTGCTTTTCCCCAGGATGGGCCTGGATTCTACACCACCAGGTGCTTGGGGCCCATGCTGGCCGAGGTGGTCCGAGTTCTCCAGGTGAGTGTCCTGAAGTCCTGGAAATCCCTTCTGCCTTGGGTGTGGGCAGCAGAGGCTGTGGGTCACCAACCCTGGCTCTTGGCTCCTGTTTGCAGTCAGTTAATGGGGCTGGGCTCTCTGCACAACACTGGCTTTTCAGGACCTTCCCATTGTGAAAAATGAGGTTCACTTTCTTAGAAGAATTTGTAAGTTTAATAAAAAATAAAAAATAGACAATTAGGAGACAGCAAATAAAGCAGAAAGTTTCTGGGCTGAGGGTGCCTGGCCCCAAGGCAGCCCCCACACCTCATCCCTTCAGATCCTTTGTTTTAAGGATCTCTGTGTTACACATTCAATAGACCCTAATGCATGATTCAAACTCTCTTTTTGTTTATCATTTTCAGTTTCAACTCCCCCCAATGATTTTATCTGGTAGATTCATCTGGGTGGTTCCACTCCCTCTGCTATCATAGGTCCCATAAACATTTCTCTCAAGGTTTTTGGTCATCTCCATTTGGATAAGATCCTTGATAACAGAGGTTCCATTGCTTTGCTCAGCAATCTCCATGCAGGAATGCAGGATGACTCTCCCTATCTTCTGCTGTGGCCAGTTTAGATGTTACAAAGAAAAAAACCCCAGTCTTTACTGTTAGCACTACATTACAATCAGAAAATACACATTCATCACATTTCTAAACTCTGTTAATAAAAGAAAATACAGCACAACTTTCCCACATTACACACACAGCATTCATCTCAACATTTTCCAAAAGCCAGCTCCATAATACACATTTATAACACCCTCCTTTATCCTGCAGGAGGGCATTGACCCAAAGAAAGTGGATTCCATCTCCACGGCTTTGGGCTTCCCGGTGGGAGCGGCCACGCTGATTGACGAGGTGGGCGTGGACGTGGCCACCCACGTGGCCGAGGACCTGGGCAAGGCCTTCGGACCTCGCTTCGGAGGGGGCAGCATCGACCTCCTGAAACTCATGGTGCAGAGGGGCTTCTTAGGTGAGCTGCTGAGGTGTTTTCCAGCTAAAGGGTGTCCCCTCTGCTCTGGGAAAGCAGCAGCATGCATCAGGCAGGAGCAGTGGGAGAACAGCCCTGGGAATGGGGCAGGAATCCCTCCCACAGGAGCAGTGGTGCTGTTGGGTGTTTTGCATTTAGAGAAGGCATTTGTGGCCTGGCAGAGTGGCAGCATCTTGCCAAGGGGTCTCTTCTCTGTGCCCCTGCTGAGGCAGCAGATGTGTGAGCAGATCTGTGCTCTGAGGTGCTGGGAGGACCAGGGACAGCAGTCACAAAAGAAGATGAAGGTGGCAGGAGGTGACAGGAGCTGACTCTCTTCTGCTTTGATCCCTCCAGGTCGCAAGACAGGGAAAGGCTTCTACGTGTACCAGGAGGGAGTGAAGAACAGGAGTGTGAATTCCAGCATGGATGAGATCTTGGAGAAGTTCAGGGTACCAGCAAATCCTGAAGTGTGAGTGTCTGTGTGTGAGGGAAGGCTGGGGCTGGCTCTGGTGCTGCCCAGCTCCTTGTGCCCAGAGCAGCAGCAGGAGGTGCAGCAGGGGGTGTTGAGGGATGTGGAGATCTCCACTGCCATGGAGCCAGGCTGGGAGAGCTGGGAGTGCTCACCTGGAGAGGAGAAGGATCCAGGGAGAGCTGAGAGCCCCTGGCAGGGCCTGGAGGGGCTCCAGGAGAGCTGCAGAGGGACTGGGGACAAGGGACACAGGGACAGGACACAGGGAAGGGCTCCCAGTGCCAGAGGGCAGGGATGGGTGGGAGATTGGGCAGGAATTGTTCCATGGGAAGGTGGGGAGGGGCTGGGCTGGAATTCCCAGAGCAGCTGTGGCTGTCCCTGGATCCCTGGCAGTGCCCAAAGCCAGATTGGACACTGGGGACAGTGGGAGGTGTCCCTGCCATGGCAGGGCTGGCATTGGGTGGTCCCTGAACTCCTTTCCAGCCCAAACCATTCCATGATTCCATGACATTGCTGAACACAGAGGCTGTTCAAGCCCTTGCTTTTATTCCAAATCCATCTGGACACAACCCTGAGTCCCATGCTCCAGGAAACCCTGCTTGAGTCCAGAGGTTGGACCAGAGGAACCCCAGTGGTCCCTTCCAAACTCAACCATTCCATGGTTCTTAGAGCCTGCTCCAGGATACACCACAGAGCTTAGCCCTGATCCTCACGTGGCTTGGGCCACTCCCCACCCTGGCCTGGCTGTGTGTCCCAGCCCTCACAGGCTGTGTGTCCTGCAGCTGCTCCGACGAGGACATCCAGATGCGCCTGGTGACGCGCTTTGTCAACGAGGCGGCCATGTGCCTGCAGGAGGGGATCCTCAGCAACCCCCTGGAGGGGGACATCGGGGCTGTCTTTGGCCTGGGCTTCCCACCCTGCCTGGGAGGTGAGTGCTCTGGGCTGCCCTTCCAGCTCCAGGGCTCAGCAAAGCCTTGGGGCAGGGCAGGAGTGAGCTGCAGCCTGAGGAAATGGCTCCAGAGCCATGGGGCAGGGCAGGAGTGAGCTGCAGCCTGAGGAAATGGTTCCAGTGATCTCCAAAGCCATGGGGCAGGGCAGGAGTGAGCTGCAGCCTGAGGAAATGGCAGGAGTGAGCTGCAACCTGAGGAAATTACTCCAAATCTTACCAAAGCCAAGGGGCAGGGCAGGGGGGAGCTGCAGCCTGAGGAAATGGCAGGAGTGAGCTGCAACCTGAGGAAATTACTCCAAATCTTACCAAAGCCAAGGGGCAGGGCAGGGGGGAGCTGCAGCCTGAGGAAATGGCAGGAGTGAGCTGCAACCTGAGGAAATTACTCCAAATCTTACCAAAGCCAAGGGGCAGGGCAGGGGTGAGCTGCAGCCTGAGGAAATGGCTCCAGAGCAATGGGGCAGGGCAGGGGTGAGCTGCAGCCTGAAGAAGTGGCTCCA
>WEIU01005892.1:20555-35781 GCA_013389925.1 Aegithalos caudatus | reverse complement strand
GGTTTTTTTATATCTGGATATTAAAAGTATGAGTTTTATGTTGTAGTACCCTTGTGCCCTAGCATAAGGTATCATTGGAGCTGTCTTTGTTTATCTTATACAAACAAATGGGAAGCTGGTTTGGATTTTAAGAACCTAATCTATTGTGTGAAGTTCTTCATCTAATCCCAATATCCTGTCTTATGTGGAGAGCAGGAAGTGATGTTCTTGAAGTGGAGACACTCCAGGGTTGACTTTTCAGTCCAGCAGCTACTTACCAGAGCTGCAGCACCCCTACTTCTCTTAAGAATATGCCCTGATCTAGTTTAAAATTTCACAGGATGAGATTTTATTTCCTTCGCACAAGTTCTCCCGTTTCATCATGTTTCTGAAAGATTTAGCAATGTCTATCAAGAGATATCTCACTTTTTGAGAGAGAGTTTTCACTGGAGGAAAGCACAGTTGAAGTAGAGAACATGAAAGCAGAATTAACCGTGCATTAAACTGCTTTTTATATTTTTCACTCCCTGGTCCATTTTTCCTGGTAAGCCAAGAGAAGTTTATCGTGATAATAGGGATATTTTTATCGAATTTTTTATTCTTATTTACCTTTTGACAATAAACTTCTGTAAGTTTTTGTTTTGGGAAAACGGTTTCATCTGTTACTGACACAACTGTTTTGTTCCTTATCAGCAATATTTATGTACCTTAAACTTGTAAAACTTACTCTTCCCAGACTGAATTTCAGGTATCAACTAGTGGAGAGCAACAGAATTAGTCAAAAGAAAAAATGGGAATTAAATTTTCCATTTTCAAGTTTTGTTGCTTTGGTTTTCTACCGCTCTAATGCTAAAGACTCCTAGGAGTCATTAAGTCATATTCCTAAGCAGGGAGTAAGTAACACATAGTTTATTCATGCAGTGTATCTGCAAATTTATATTTATTTGAAAACTATTTTAGTACTTACTATGATTTTTTTCTCAGTTTTAGGTTGGGGTTTTTTTACAATTTATTTTCCCTTCCATAAAACCTGTGTTTCTGAAAAGTATAAAAGTAACTCCCATTTGATCATTTCGTGTTCCTGTAGCTGTGCAATTGAGAAGCAAACTAGAAACATTTTTGTAGTCTTTTTCTGATGAACCCGTAACAGGACTGGAATCCACAGAGAGTGATGTTGGCCATATGGTATTAACAGAATTGAGAATAGCTTCTCCTGGGATTTTTTTTCCTGACACATGAGATGAATTATCTGTTGATTCTGCCTGGAACATTTATGCATGAGAAAACTGTTAGCTTTCCTGTTTTGTTTTGGGGTTTTTGTGGTTTTTTGGGGTTTTTTGTTTGGGTTTTTTTTTTTTGGGGGGGGGGTGTTTTGTTTGGTTTTGGTTTTGTTTTTTTGGGGTTTTTTTTGTTGTTGTTGTTGTTTGTTTGGTTTTTGTTTTGGGTTTGTTTTTGTTTTTTAAAGTAATGTTTCCAAGATAAGACAATAATAAAAATTCTGCTACTTTTTGTTTTGATTGTAATGCCTTCCAAGTGTTTTTAAATATGTGTGCTTTTAGTTTTGATCTTACTGAGCTTCTGTGATGAGGAGAGGTTGTATTAAGCATCCACCCAGTAACAGATTCCTTCAAATGCTTAGTTAGCTACTGAGGTAATTTGGAAATAAGCAAACAAAGCTATAGCTATATGCATTATATGGTTTGGCCTTTTGCTTTGGTCAGTTCAGGTCATTCGGCTGTAAACATGTTAACATGCTTCAGTGAAATGATACACTGGCACAAATGTCAACAGTGGTGTCAGTACACGGAGGAGCAGTTTGGCTTAGTGTCTTCTGTAGCCTTGCTTTTTAATGCATATGAGTTCCATCAAGAATGTTTAATGGATTTGTTTGAAGTCTGAGTTCTTGTTGGTATACAGGTGAGAGATTTAAGTGTTTCAGATCAGAAGCACTGAGAAGCATCTGGGGATATTTTGTCTGGAATTACCAAGTGCTAAGACTAATGGCTACTACCTTCTTCCTGAATATTTGTGCAAAAATATAAGTGCTGTGTGTTCTATTTGTGGGTAAAAAGTTGTTAATAACACACCAGTGTTTTGGCTGTGCCTGAATAGCACTTGCACAGCCTCAGAACTTCGGTTACCGAAGGAAATGCCATGCCGTCCAGCATCATGCTCAGCAAGCAATATAGCTGTGGTAGCAGAAGAAGGTGGGAGGCAAGTCTTTCTTTCACCTAGTATTTATCTTGATATTACCTTATCACCAAGTCTTTATCTTGATCTCTGACTTTACTTGGTTTTGCTTTTCCTGTTTTCTCCTCACCCCACTGAGGAGTGGGGAGGGGAGTGAGAGCATCTGGACCATGTCAGGCCCCTGTGTGAGGGAAGGAGTTGGTTTATTTGGTACATACACCATGTATAGGATTTTCTGAGGCTGACGGAAGCCTGTTAGCCTGTTTCAGTTTACATCAAAGAATTAGAAAGTGAGAAAAAGGATGTGGATTGCTCTATTTCAGACCCTTGGGACGGTTAGGTCAGTGCTGACATGTCTGATGTTTTAAGAACAGAACAAGTTTTCAAATAACTGATTCATCAGGTGACAAATCAGGATTCTGCTCCTTTGCTGTTGGAAAGCAAAGCATAGTTGATGTAGATGCTAGTAGTGCGTGTGATGGAATGAAATTTGAAGTCTCTCACCAGTACTCATTTCCTTCCCAGTCTAGACTGAAGTCTCTGTCCCTGTCCATTCTGTCTTGTGTGTCTCTTTCAGCAGAGGTTGCTCCTGTGAATCCTGTTTTTAGGTGTTATGCTTATCCTTATCCTCATTTGTAGCCATGAGGACATATCTATACATGTGTGGGAGGTTAGTGCTGTTTGGATTGAAATTATTAATTCAATACTACAACACTGCTGTACTGAAATCCTTTTCTGAGATGTTCTGTCTGCAATAGGTGAATTAATAGGCCATAGGAAAAATTATGAAAACAATAGTTACTTCTATAAGGTGTAAAAAATAATTACTTTCATTTCTAACTTGTTTTAAGCAATATTTCTGTATAGAAATATTATAGTTCCTATATCTCATGAGCACTGTGGAAAAGGCTTATTGATGTTTTCTAGTCTATTGAGAAGCAAGTGTCATAATTTGCATTTTTGTATCGTATCTTTAATGAAGTAGTCAAAGAAAACAGACTTACGAAATGTCATCACTAGAACTTGCTTTTTCATTTCACGTTTATTTGTTCTTTTTTGTCTACCTGTGGAATACGGGGGACTTTCCAAAGAAGATAAGTAATGATTTTCTTTTGCACGAAAAGAAGAAGACCTATAAAAGAATCTGAGACAGAGCCTTACTGAAAAGTGCAGCCCATGGTTTCAGAACATTTTGGAGGCTCACAAGTTGCGGGTTTTTGTTCCTTTTTTTTTTTTTTTTTTTTTTTTTTTTTTTTTTTTTTAGTATAAGTGTGGGCACACTCACTAGCAGAATTGGCAGAGGGGAAGTAAGTGGGTGTTTCACAGTCATACTGAAACCAACAGGTGGCACAGCTTGTGCTTCTATCAAATTATTTAGCCTCAGATGAAATGTAACATGCAGGGCTAACAAGGTGGTAGAAAGATTCACGTGTGGCACAAACTTTACAGGTGAGGCTTTGCCTTTTTCACCTTTTAGTCTATAAGGGACAGAGCATTGAAATGCAATAGGAAAAAGGTGGTTTACAGAACATAGCTCTCAATGACAAAAAGGCTTCAGAAAACCATCACAGTGTAAAGTTTTATCTTCCTTTGCAGAGCTAGCAGTCATTGAAAAATCACTAAAGAGAAATCCTGAGGTCTAATAAAGACAACATCAAGGAGAGAAACCTTCCCTCCATGCTGCAGTTTGTTCTCCTCTCTAAAAGGCATCCACTGCAGGCTGTGTTGGATGTGTGAAATCCTGGGAGCACAGCTGTGAGCTGTGCTGTGGAAAAATGAGTACCAAGCAGATAGGGCAGCTCAGCCTGCTGCAGGAGTATTGCTGAATGCTGGCAACAAAGTGCTTGCTTCTGGACCCCTAGATCACTGGGGATCAATTGGGATTTCTGCTGCCTGCAAGGGTTTGTCGTGGGTTTCCAAAGAGGAGTTGATTTGTTGTAGTTTGTGGGTTTCCCCACAAACTGGGATGGAGGATGTTTCACTGTGGGAGCAGATGCAGGGGGATGATGCTTGCTGGCTCTGGACTCTACTAGAAAATGCACTGGATGAATTCAGGAGAGAGAACAGGTTCAAGAAGATACGGGTAGAGGACGATTTGGTTCATGCATTTGTAAATGTCAGCTCTCTGATGTTGTTAGTAGCAAGCATCTTTTCCAAATGGATCTGTTAAAAGAACAGTAGGCTTCTCACCAGTGAGGATAATAAGGACTGGTGAAGAGCACAAAATTATGCATCAGATCTCTTTGTATTAAATCATGAGATTGCTATTTTGATATGATGGTCATTCTCTGAGGCAGAGGTGAAAGAGAACAGGAAATCTGTCTTTCTGGTTTTGTTTTCAAATTCTATAAACTTGCTGGTAATATGCAAAGCAAGTTCTGGGCACAGAATATCTGGGAGATGTGCCAGTATGTAAACACACTTTATTTCTATAGCACTGATGACTTGAAGTTGAGTAGCTTGAATTTAGACTGAAGATCTCACTTCAAATGACTGTTAGTCACATGGTTGTTGGTAACTTAGTAAAGCCACTGACAATATATGAAGATAGCATTGTAAGTAGCAGTAAAACAGCTCAGATTTTGTTTAAAGGCCTTAATCCATAAAGTTTTTTTTCTTTTTTACATTTTGCTTTGTTTTAATCTTTCAGTATAGTGAAGTGGGTCTATGGTTTGGTTCAGGATTCATTTTTTTCTTTATTTGTTATATAACAGCAATATTAAAGTGAAAAATAGTAGATACCTACCTACTGTATGCCTCTTGATGCAGTCCAGATTTAAAGTGCATGAAACCCACATAAAGAAAAGAAAAAGCAAATAGTACAAGGCAGAGGACACAATTCTATTTTTTTAATTCTAGCCAATAATGGCAAAGTCTTTTGTCATTTTTCTCTATGCTCCTCTCATATAGTCAGAAGAGAAGATGATGCAGAAGGCTGTCACATCAGAAAGCAAGCTAAAGACAGAAAATCCTTGTGGAGTAAAAACATCCATTAATCTTCTTACTTGAAAATCACAGAAATTTCTCTTGGGAAGTTAATGCTTGTAAAATCAGTAGTGGTATCTGCAGCCTTGCACATAGGTGTCATATATTTGTTTCTGATGGATTGTAGAAGTGACTGAAAACTGCTTTTTCCTTGGTGTATTGTGTGTCCTTTTGAAACCAGTTGATGGGTTTGGCAGAACTCCAGTCACATCCCATTGCTATTTAATGGGCATTTTGGTTGGCATTGTTTGCAATGAGCTAGAATTTAATAGGATGTGAACAGCATTCATTCATTCTTTAAAGACACTGGTCCTCTGGCATGTGGACTCCTCTGTATTGTTTAAGTGAGCTTTTCATATTTAGTGGATTTTGTAAGGTAATCTGCCACTTTGAGTTCCACATTAGCCTGTGATGCAGCAAATTGATTCTGCTCAAACACATTCTTCAACACATACTTGCACATGCTTCAGTAATGCTTTCACTGGTCAAACGTTTTGTATAATCTTGATCATAAGGAGTAACTTCTGCCTCCTTCATTTACTGAAGTAGTATTACTTTTATTTATATGAAGTCTGTCTCTATCAGTTGGTTAATTCAATGAGAACTATGGGATTTATTATCATGTCTCACTTTTGAGCCAAATTTAACATTGTAATGAGTTACAACTCCTTTAAGAGTTTCAACAACCCCCCTGCACTAGTAGAAAATTAATACTAATAGAAGACAGTTCAAAAAAACTCCAACAGTTTATTAACAACAAAATACCTACAAGGCAAGGAAGAAAAACAGCACCAAACTATCAAAACTCATGTTCTGCCCCACACTCACAGAGGAATGAAAACCCAAAAATGGGGGAAGTGCTGGAGAAATACCTCTTCCCAACACACGGTTCAAGATAGCGCCAGCTTTCACTCCGAGGGAAGTGGAGCTTCCACGGAGGAGTTCCAGCAGGAGGCAAAAACCTGGTGGCTCTCTGGCATCAACCTCCTCTCCACAGCAGTCATGGCAGGAAAAAAGCCTGGTCTGGAGCCTCTTGGTGCTTTCTCTCCCTGGGCTCCCTGAGGCTGGCGCTGGAACACGGCAGCCCTGCTCCCACCAGTCCCATTCTGTTCTCAGACCTGCAGCTGTTGAGTTTGCCTTGAGGCAGATGAAAGATTCCTACTGCAGCTTCTCCAGGCCAGGGAAGGAAAATGCTTTCAGCCTGGGCCAACAAAACCAAGCTAGCCAAGAAAAACCAACTGCAGAGTGCCATGGCTCACCTAGGCAGGGAGTCTTCAAAAATGCCCACCAAAAACCCCGTAAGCTTCCCCCTCACCATCCCGCACACACCCAGTCCTGGCCTTAAAGAAACTGCAACCATTTTTGGGCATAAAGCAGAGGATCATGGAATAGACTATCATCATAAATCACTCCGAGACAGATAGCAAAATCAATAGCTTTTATATCTCATTAGTCTGCACTGGTTCATTTCACTGATCAAATTTAAGGTCCTGTAATGCATATTTTCTGTAATAATCTCTAAATAGGAGACTTCAGTTTGTAGTGAGTAAATCAAAAGAGACCTGATTTTCTTCTATGTAACTGTAGTCTAACAAGTAGCATAGCACTGAACATGTTGTTTTACTATATAGAGACCTGATATTGGGAATTATTGACTTCAGCTGTAAAAGGCAGCTGGGCACAAGCTGAAAGCAGTTTGAAACTGTTTATAGTCCAATAAGCAAAGAGCATCCTGAACATATTCTTAAATTTACAGGCTGTACTTTACAACAGTAGTTTCCATATCAGTGCCATTAATGAAATGCTTTGAGATAAGGGAAGAGTACTTATCCTGGGATAATTTTTCTAAATTTTGCCCTGTTTTGGGAACATGTAATGTAATATAATGTTCCATAGCAGGGACCAAAAAACCCCAAGTTGACTCCCTTTAAAAGCAATTGACCCTAACGCATACTTTCAATTGTAGCCCCACTTAAAATGGAGTTGTTTTACTTTGCCTACATTTATAACTGTTTTGTTAGGATTGGGCCCAGAGTGGAAATTCAATACAACTTTTCTCACCAAGGTTTTTCATTTCAGGGTAGATTTAACAGGTGATGTAAATTTTTAGAAAATGGTCATTCAATAATACAGATATCTGGAATGGATGTTTGTCCTGGCTGAGGGTAAATTTGGGAGCAAACCTCTGAATGGGGTCCCTTCAGAAGCCAAATTCAAGCAGCCCCTTCCCCAGCTGGTTTGGGAAAAGATTTCTTTGGAAAAAAGTGGAAAAAAACTGTTTATTTAACAAGAAAAGTATTCAAAATCATAAAAAATTAATAATATTAAACAATAAAACTTGCCACTGTTCTGAAGAGATGGCAAATTCAGAAAGTCCTTGTCATGGGGTGTAGCTCAGCTTGATCAGTCTCTTATCAGTCCCTCTGGTGCTGGAAAATGCCATCCTGGGTCCCAGTGGGCCACAGGTGTGAGCTCCCGGTGTTTTCTGAGTTTTCAGTCCAGAGTGGGGTTGATTAGTTCCAAGAAAAAGAAAAAACACAGTCCGGGGAACTTCTCTGCCTCAGCTAGCCAAAAAACAACCAAAAAGCAAAGGAGAGCTTTCTCACTGTCTGTCCATGCTGCAGACAGCACAGTCTGGGGGAAGGAAGGCAGGGGGGTGAGTACAATTTCTGAAAACAAACTGTGAGCTGCTTCTCTCTCCCTTCACTCTCAGAACCAGTCTTAAAGGTGCAGAACTTAATACCCAGCATAAACAGAGCAGACAATTGGGGATACAAGCATCACAAAGTTACCCCAGGACAATGTTCTAGGCAACAGATAAAGTATTCTGAAGTGACAAAGGCAGAATTTAACAAGTTGAGTGGGCCCTTCAATTACTGTCTTCCTAGTTCCCTACTATGCATACTGGACACTGCATTTTATTCGTAGTCTTCATATATTAGATGTTTCTTCTGAACATGATTGTATTTGCATTGTTTTGAAAAGAGAAAAAATTAGTTAGATAGGATCTTCTTCTGTTACAGAAAAAATGACACAGAAATATATTCATTGGCTATTAGTATAAGAACAGATATTCAAAAGCTAGATCTAATGGTGAAAGCTAGAATTAGAGCAAGTTATTAATTTTAATTACAACCCTCCAGTAATATTCCATTCAAATTTTCATAGCAAAAATGCTAATCAATTATAAGTTGTTGTAATGCCTTCATAAAAATCTTCATTTTTATATAATTGATAGTTTATATGATCAATTTTATTTAATAGAATATTAAGAATTTATGTAAGTTTTTGAAATTTGTATTTTATTCATTTAATCTAAACTTACCTGTGTGTTTCAAAGCACTTAGCAATGTCCCCAGTCACTCTGATACACATTCCTGTTACAACTTTGCCCAAAAATTACATAGTTCTTTTTTTTAATCTGCTGTCCCTTCACTGAATTTATTGTATTTTTGTTCCAACAGAAGATTTTTCCATGTTCTTAATTTGACATGGCTTTCCCAAACAAGCTTTCACTGATAAACACAGTTGAAGAGTTTCGTCCAATCAGTTGCACTCTTTTTACAAACCAAAGTCTTCTTTCACTCCATTTGCCTGACTTCAGCATGGGAGGTAGATTTTTGGCGGTAATTTTTAATTAAATATAATGTCATTTTTGTTATGCCCTTACCAATTCCCAGAAAAAGTCAGAACCCCAGGACACGGTTTGACAAAGCATAGAAATTCAAGATCAATATGAACATTTGGGTTTTCGTAACCAATGGCATTGGTTCTGTATAACAAAGGTATGTGCATTACATGGGTTGAATTCATTTCTTGGCTGCAGAACCTTTGCTGGGCTAAGCCATTTTCAAGGTTTCCTGTCAAGGGACTGTTTCAATAGTCTTTTTGAGGCTTGAGTAGCTACTCTGAGAAGTATAATAAGGGCACTTCCAGGAAGGGAATATGGCTGATAGAAAGTAGGCTGTTTATTTATCATCCTGCCTGATCTCTGCCTGTTAGAATTGTCCCTATGGGGACAGGTAGGTTATACTCTTGCATTCAGAATTCTCAGTTGAGCTCCAGAAATAGAAGAGGTCACAGAGTGGGCTTGTGTCACTGTCTTTCAGCTTGAGGATGGCTGCTAATATCAGCCTTCTTGATGCCACAGACAATCCCTGCCGGGGAAGCCAATCAGCTGTCACAGCTGGTCTGGATCAGTCTCTAGGTCCATAAAATGTTCCAGTAGTAGGGAACAGCAGCCATGTCTCTTGTGCCACCCCTAGGTGGAAAAGGAGCCCTAGGAGATGAGTGGAGAGCAAAGGAATTCTTTCTAGCAGTTGTTACTACTCACAGCCAAATTTTTCTTCATGGAGGAGTCCGCTTCTAAAACAGACCTAGCGTGAAATGAGTCAAAATATAAGCTTAGGCTACACATGTCCTAAAATCTGAAAATATCTCTTTCCTGTGACTGCCTTCCCATATTGCTGTTAGGAAATTCTCGAGATTTTCTGTACACTGCACATTTGGGGTTTTTTTGCCTGACACTTTTGCCTACTTCCATCCTTATTTCTCCCACCTTTACGTAAGTTTCTGTGTGTGGAATAGTGCTAGGTAATCTTATTCTACTGAGTAGAAAACTTAGTTTTTAAAACCAATAAAATATTGTTGTCCAATCTTCAATCCAATTATGAATCATCCCTTTGCTTCATTGCTTCTGCTTAATCCAAACTAATGCCAGTACCCTTTCTAGAGAAGAAAATAAGTAATATTTGCAACCTATACGAGAGGAGAAAAAGCCACTGACTCCCTCTGAAACCATTTGTATCCTTATTTGTTTAAAATATAATTGCATTCTTTTTGCTTACTTTTATAAATGTTTTTTTAAGAATTGGGCCCAGTGTGCTTTCCAGAATGGCAGTCCCACAGAACTTTTCCAGCCAAGGTTTTTTTCTTTTGTAGCTGTGCTTTATAGTTATAGACATAGGTAAATAGTCTATCTTCTTAAGTTTCATGCAGGAAGAATGAAACAAAGGAGAAAGGAGCAGTATAAAATTATGGCAAATAGCTGCTTAGATGTGATATTCAACTTGATGGTTCTATTTCTTTCTAATTTATCAGATACTTTCTCTTTTGTGTTTTATCATTGCTACTGTATGTTGTTACAGACATTGTATTTAGCTTAGATTTGACTGTTTATGTACCATCTAAAAACATCTCCTATCTGACATTTCAAATCCTCATAAAGTCATATGCATGCTTCTTGATCACCATTTTCTCATCACAGTGTTCAAATGTTCTCCAGTATTTTTAAGGTTTTATCTTAATCCTTAATATTTCCATATTTTTAAATTGTTCCATGGAACAAGATAAAAATATACAAAGTAATAAATAGTTGTCTTAACTGTTGGAATTGTAAAGGGGGAAAAAAAACCAGAAATGCTAGCAATATTCAAATTGTGTAACAAATGTATAACAAGAAATAGTTCACTTGATACAGGTTCAGTCTGTATTAATCAAAACCTGATTGATTTGAAATTGTGCATTAACTTTCATTTTATATTTATCGATTTTAAAAAAATTAAAAAGGTTTGTTGAGAGATTAGGATTTCTTAACCTGATGGAAACATTAACATGTTCATATGTATATGACCTGGAAATACACACTCACAGCCCAGAAAGCCAGTTGTATCCCGAGCTGCATCAAAAGGAGCATGGCCAGCAACTTGAGGGAGTTCATTCTGCCCAATTTTGCTCTGCTGAGAGCCCACCTGGAGTCTTGCAGAAAGAGGACAGGGACCTGCTGCAGTGGATACAGAGCAGGGACACAGAAATTATCAGACAGCTGGAGCGTCCCTCCTCTGAGGAAGTGCAGAGAGAGCTGGGCTTGCTGAGCCTGGAGAAGGAATACCTTACTGTGGCCCTCCAGGGAGCCTACAAGAAATCTGGAGAGGGAGGGAGGGACTTTTTACTTATCTGTCCAAGACAGGACAAATGACAGTGTTTTTGAGCTGAAAGAGGGTAGGTTTGGATTAGACAGAAGGCAGAAATGTTTTATTGTGAGGGTGTTGAGACACTGGAACAAGTTGTTCAGGGAGGTCGTGGATGTCCTGTCACTGGAATTGCTCAAGGCCAGGTTGGATAGAGCTTTGAGCAACCTGGTCTAGTGAAATATGTCCATGCCAAGAACAGGGGGAGAGTAGTAACTGATCTCTAAAGGTCCTTCCCAAATGAATCAATTCTGTGATTCTATAATTCATAGAATTCCATATTTTGCTGCATTATCTGTATGGAAAGCATATGTTATTGTCCAAGTATGTCGCGGAAATAAGATAGACACGGAACACCTCACTGGATGATCTATCTCTTTCCATCATATTTCAGTAAGGAGCTGATCTATCAGGAAAGGAAAACCTTTTCTCCAGACATTTCTCTCTTGACTTTCTAAGCCTGTAAAATGTACTCTACGTCTGTTTTGCTTCACCTTTGCTATGTCTCTGTGTGCACATCTAGTGGAACTGTAATCTCAAATTATTTATAGATGACTTCTAAAATTAATCTGTGTTTACTCTTGAAAATGATGAGTTGAGCAAGCATCACTTTTAAACAGAGACATGGACTGTGTTAGAGTACATGGCTCTGAAGCAAGGGTAGATTTTCAGTCTTTATACAGTAGAAGACTAACCATATTTACTGGCAAAGGTTCAGATCTCTTTTCCATGTAAATGGATTCCTGAGCACTTAAATAATTTTCGAAATATATTGAAAGATACTCAAAATCTCAAGTTTCACTAGAAACCTAAGTTGCCTTTACTTCCCTTGTCCTGTAGTGTGATGTATCACAGAGAACATTTTAACTACTAAAGAGGCAGATCAGAGCAGGACGGAATCCTGACTTTTTGGGTAGAGCTCTGATGGAGTTTCAGCTCTTCATAAAGGGCTTTATTCCCTTTAATGAAAGAGGTTTTTATGTATGCTCTTTGTACAACTGAGATTGTTGTACACAGAAAACTTTCAAATAAATGTGCAAACACTCACCAGTGCTTTTGTGCTGGCTGTCACATTTTCTGTGTTGTTTTTCACACTTTAATTCTTTCACACTTTAGATTCCTTGTGCAGCATTCTGCACAAAGCATATCTCAGTAAGAAAAAGACAAATAGTGCATTTTTAATTAAAATATATACATAAATTGAGAGGGTATACGGAAGGGTTGTTCCTGTCATTGATGTGATTAATCCCACTGAAGACAAGAAAGCACAAGAAAAGGATTTGTTCTTTGAAATTGAGGAAGATATTTGCCCTAACACCTTCTTTAGAAAAGAGATGTTGGTTCCAAGAACATGAAAGTGGCTATTTAAGAGATCTCTTTCTAGCCTATAGTCTTACCAGTTCCAGGTGCCAACACAGAAACATAGAAGTTAGAAATAGAGGAAGATTACCTTGTGATATATGCTCCCATCACCAGCAGCTTAGCCAGCCTTTGGGAAGGAGCTTCATCAGCACCACTGGGTTTGTGAACATTGACAAGTTGTGGGTTTTTTAGTCAGCTGGACAATGGCATCCAAAACATCCTATTGCCGTGAATTCCCAATTCAGTGTTGTATTCTGTTTATTTCAGACCTACTAATAAATTACTTTACTGAGTCCATAGCTTTTTATGTTACAGTGCTTGTGTTAAAGTAGTAATTAAATTCCCTATTTGCCACCTTCACCATTTCATAATTTTGGAGTGTTTTGCCATCTCCCCACCTAGCTGTCTCTTTTTCAAGCTACTCTATTTACTCTCTCCTCATACAGAAGTTACTTTATTCTTCTAATAGCATATGTTGCTTTACTCTGTGTCTTGTCCTGCTCTGAATTATATTTTGAGGAAGTGTAATCAAGACAATATACATCCTCTAGCTTTCCATACAGACACTCTTGAGTAACACTGAGATGTCTTGTCATCTTTCAAAAATTTTTTTCCCCTACCTCCCTATTAAGGTTATTATATTAACGTCTCAAATATCATATATGATTTTTCAGGAAGCTCTTTTTACAAATATTCTCTCTCTGTAAAAGGAACAGAATTTAAGTGACAGCCAGGTGTGTTGAGTAGGTTTGCTTGGAGATGAGCTTGTACATGTCAAGAAACAGAGCTTGGTATATAATCTCTTGAACTATTCAGTTTAAACATACGTGTTTCCTCAGGTTCAGCCCTGTCCAGAACAAGGAATTCAAAATCCATTGAAATATATGCAACTGGATTCTGAATCTGTTTATGCTGTGACATCTTATGGAATTTGTAGATAAGGCAAATAAAGATATAAGTACACTAAATTACGTGGTATTTTAATATAACCCATCATATCTGATTTTCTTTGTCTGAGACAACACTTCACTCTGAGTACAGCCATAAGAAAGCACATCTCATATTTTAATTTAGTCAGAAGTCATCTATTCTGCAATAGCAGGATAAACAATTGTAATTTGAATTCCCCAGTATTCATATAATGTAATGATGATTGGCATCAATTATTGCATGTATTAGTCATTGTAATAGAGTCTTGTCAGAAGATCATTTTAATGGTAACTATTTTTAAAACAGATGTCTGTGTTTTTATGTGTTTATTTTACTTTCAGTTTTGTCAATAGCTGCAAGAAGTCATTATCAGGTAGCAACACGCTATTCAGTTGACATTCCTTTGGCAGTCATGCTGACCGTAGAACATTCCATTTTCATAAATATGAGGATATCTTGCTAGATACAGGTAAAAGTGTAGTGGATTTGACTGTATATTTAACTACAGAAGATAGTTTGGTCTGGTAGAAACAGGTTGAGTATTTTTAAAAGCCAAAATATTGAAGTTCTGTAAACTCAAAGACAAATGCAAGTGTCAAAATTATCTTGCAGTAGTGCTTATTGTTGTAAATAATTAATTTATCTCATATTCATGAGGGCAGACTTTCACTTCTATCATTGTTTTTTTAAAGGTAGACAGTTTGCTACTCAAGCACCTTTGGGCCCCCTAAAGCACAAAATATATTTGCCAACTGAAGCAAGCTAAACAGGGAGCTACAAAGGTGGTTGGGCTGGAGGACAGGCCCAGCCAGCAATGGCTGAGGAACACTAATTGGAGAAGGAGATTGGGCTGAGATCTGTCAGAGGTTGGGCAGAGTCTGCTGACATTCTTTCCAATAGTAATAATCTCATTATTCTTGTAAAAGTCATTATTCATTATTAGTGATATGTTTAGGTTTTGTACCAATGCCTCAATAAAAAATCAATTTTTATATAATTTTTATAGCTTTCTGTATGATCTTTGTAGAGACAAAGAATCTATCTTTTACAAAAAATACATTTCTACATACAGAATTTTGAAACCTCTTTTATTTATGGTGTGGAACTGCATAGAAGAACTAGGTTTCATTAAAGTAATAGCAATAAAAAGAAGGAAAAACATGTAAGTTTAAAGAACCAGAAAATACTAAAATGTTGGCACAAATCCATTATTGACAGCGTTTCTTTCCAGTACTAACAGAAATACCAGAAATGTCTTCGATTATTTTCATTTTTTAATGTAAAATACAGTGAAACATGCAAGAGATCATTGTTCAGATTTTAAAATCATGTAAAATCTATTCTAAATGTAAAAAGAAAGGATTGTAGAAGAGAGCCTATATTGGGCTGTGTGAAAGAGATCTCAGACGTGTGGCCATGGCTAATGAGATAATATATCTGAATATATAAGAAATTTTGGAGGCAAAGGTGCTTGGGTTTGGGATGAGGAGCTGAGGTGAAAATAGACAGAATGATAGTGGCAGCACAAGGACATTGTTACAGGAACCAGTAGCTGCTCAAATAGCCCTTATTTTCATGGAAGAAGCATTTTTAGCAGTCCCCTGCTGTCAGCAGGGTGACCCTTACTCTTACAGTGTATTGTGGGGATTTTTAGTTACGTGTTGCAAACATGGTATTTATTAACAGCAGTTTTATAAAATGCAATACATGGACCTAAGTACTGACCTGACCTTCCTTTCACTGCGGAAAGTTCAACATACTATTTGTGCTGTTTTACACTTACCCCTAGAGATTACGTTTAACTTTTTAGA
>WEIU01005886.1:0-55095 GCA_013389925.1 Aegithalos caudatus | reverse complement strand
CACCCTTTTCTCAGTAGGGTGAGATGCAGGTTCAATCCTTCTCAGCCAGAGGCAGGAACCAAAATACAAACATCTGGACTGTTGCACAGCAGAAAAAAATGTTTTTCTACACTTAAAAACTACATTTTCTGTTTGTCTGAATCCTGCAAGTTCAAAATTTTTGTTCTGGGGAATGTAAAAGGTCTAGATCAACGCAATATTATTGTGGCAAGATGACAAAAATATTTTTTGCTCCTTCTCCCCCTTTCCAAACATGCACATCCACATGTGCATGCACATGGATACCTTAAGCTACCTAAGACAGTTACCTAGCCCTGCTGTCTGTGATGTGTTGTTTTTAACACTGCCAGGGCAGGAGGTGATTCAGGTGGGGCTCTTGCAGTGGCTCTTCTCTAATCATCATGGCTGGTAACTCTCTTTTCATTCTACTTCTAGTGTTTCAGCCTCCTCTCCTCACCCCCAGCCTATTTCAGCCTGCAACAATTCAAGTGATAGTTTTTCTTAAGTTCTTAATCTAGGGAAGCACTCGATAATGTTTTCCACTTCCAAGAAATCTAATGGCTGCTTGTTTAGGAGCACCCCATCTCTGATGAGGAATCCAGGGATTTTCCTCACTTCCAGAGTTGGGTTATCTCCAAATTCATTTGTGCTACTTAGTGATTTGGTTTTAGTTAGCAAGAGTTTCCAGCCTGTATCCAGCTTACCGTGACAACCTTTAAGAAAACCACAGAATGATGTAATAAGCCCCTGCATGGAAAAATAAACAGCTCTGGAGAAACCAGCAGTAGCAGCCTCAAGTAAATATTCTTCAGTCACTGGGGTTTTAAAAATGACGTTATTTGAAAGGAAGAATGAGTAATATATTAAGGTTAGCAGCTGAAGACAGGTTTGTGTGTGCTGTGCCTAGTTTAGAGAAAAAAAAAAAAAAAGAAAAAACCCATATCTGTTTGCTTTAAAATCTTGCTTGGTGAATGGGGACCAATTACATGTGCCCTATCCTATTCAGCTCTGGCATCATGCTGGCATCTCATGTTGGCATTCCAGTGATAGAGCTTTCTCCTGTCAGGGGCTCTTAATGGACAGAGTATAACTGAATGAGCTTTGAAAAAAAGAAATAGTGATATTCACATTTCATTTTCTTAATTGAGTCAACCTGAGGCCCACACTTTAGGGCTTTTCAAATGGGAAAACAACTTGAAAACTTCACATCTGTATATTCCCCCATCCACCTGAAAGGGAGTCTCTTAATTCTTGGGTAGAGTTTGTCTCCAGAGATCTGCACAGTGAAGTAGCATGTGATTATATCAAGGGTTATTGCCAGGACCTTAATTATTTGGTTTGTTTGTGTTCCTTAAGGGTTTTTTTTCCCCCACTTGCAGGAAAGAAAAAGATAAGAAAACACCCATGGCACTCCCAAAAACATTCTCTCTAGTACTCAGTGAGGAAGTTACACCATTTTCCTGCATGCCTTTCTTATTGATGAAGGGTAGTAATTGCCCCAGGGGTACTCATGGGTATGTTGCCATATCCATATGGAGGCTTTCTGCAATTACGTACATTAAAAGGAGACTTCTTGAGACTATATTGAGAATCATTGTAGTTCCTCTTGATCAGGTGAGATGAACATATAATGAGACAGAGCTTGAGAATGAAGCTCTTTGCAAGTTGCAGTGGGATACCCCAAAAATAGCCAAGGTTAGACAAGAGTTTTATTCATTATTAGGACTTTACTTTTCAGAAGTGAGGGTAGACACACAAGGAGCTTGAATGCCTATATTATTTTCCAGAGTGGGGAGACCTTGTACCTATGTGTTGAATGTACAGGTATCTGGAGTTGGAAGAAATTTCTTCATGCCTTGAAAATGTGGAACACTGCAGAGAACAGAGAGCCACTGGTAGATTCAGATGAGGTTCTTGAAAAGCAAACCAATGTTATTAATGAGGTTAATTCCACACCTGTCTTTATTCCATCTTCTCAGCCTTATTCCTTAGGTGTCTTGTCCTACTCTTGTTTCACAGCACCTTCGACCTTGCTATTTAAACATATGAGACCATGGACTTCTGCTTCTTCTGCTGTTTTTTTTTCCTGTTTTCCACTGTTACCCAACTAGTTGTGTTAGTTTGAAACTGTCTCTCTCTCAATGCTGGTTCTGTTAATGTTACTGTCCAAATGTCTAATACAGGACTGTAGGCTCTCCCCCAAAATTTGTG
The DNA here is from genome assembly GCA_013389925.1 of Aegithalos caudatus. Classification (NCBI taxonomy): domain Eukaryota; kingdom Metazoa; phylum Chordata; class Aves; order Passeriformes; family Aegithalidae; genus Aegithalos; species Aegithalos caudatus. The sequence continues at coordinate 52,884 of WEIU01005886.1, read as the reverse complement.
GGTGGTCAGTATTAGGATACTGAGAAAAGGAGATAGCTATCACAGTGTCAGGAAAGTAGGTTGGTTTTAAAGGGGCTGTAGTCAGGAATAATTGTGCTTTAAGGATGTCTGAATAAGGTGTTATTATGACATTTGAATTGGGAAATTTTGGTGCCTATGGATGACATTCTAATGCTGACTACAGTCCTCCTTGATAAATATTTCTGTGCTTCTGTCTCCTTTGGGCATAACACCTGGGATTAGTTAAAGGCTTTTGAATTTCTCCCTAGCTGAAGAGGAAAAAAGTGTCATTGATGGTGTCAAGAACAAGAATTCATGGGAGGGAAGCAGTGTGTCAGAAAGCTTTTGTCTTTTCTACTGTTCTCTATGAATGTATCCTCCTTGGTTCCTTTTCTACATCTTGGGCCAGTACCTCCCAACACAGTGCTCCTCTAACCTGTCAAAACTATTAACTATTGGGCTTAAAGTCTGTGACTATTGTTCCATGCCACAACTTCTTATTTTCAGACCTTTGTATTAGTTCTCCCAGCCCTTCTTTCTGTCAGGATTTGTTTAGGTTTTGTTTCAAATTAATTTTAGTTTTGATTCTGGCTTGATATCAAATAAAGCAATTTCAAGAGAAGATCTTGTTGAGTGTGAAATGAGCACTTACTCATTCCATTCCATTTTCCCAACAAATATATATGCTCTTATTTGCTGAGTTCCTGCTTCCTTGCAAGCCAAAATGTGATGTTTCTTCCTTACTTATCCCTGCCTTCCCTCTGGCTCCATCTGTGGTGCAGGCATCCTTTCCTGTCTTGGCTGCTGCTTGGGAGGCCTCTGTCTCTTCTTCCCTTCTGGAAGTTTTGAGAAGGAACATGTGTGATGCCCAAGGGTGATTCTCCCACAGTCTCAGTGTGACAGGTGTGTGTGGTGAAGAAGAGAGTATGTAGGAGAGAGCAGAAGAGGGGGAATGGAAGAATCTCTAGGACCAGGGCCCTTCCCAGACAGCCAGCAAACAAAGTCGTAAATAACATGCCATTGGGGACCAGTTAATCTGCTCTATGAAAAGGTGCAAAGTATACAAGTGGGAAAAATAACATTGTACAATAATCAGCATGCAACCATAGGTGTTAAACCATATGCAGCTAGGCAAATAAATGAAGCTCCCCCTGAGAGCTGTGTGATAAATCATTCCCAAAGAATTCAGTCACTCCCCCCTCCTTATCCCCCAAAGAAAGAAAACAAATTACTTTAGATGTGGAGTCATAACTACTACTCTGCAGCTGCCAGTTAAAGCAAGTCGACAAGGAGCACTAGGAGAAAGGGGCAAAGATATAAGAACCTGGAGTAAAAGGGGAAATAGAAAACAACCCCACATTTAAAACCACTGGGGATTTGGTGTGGAAGGGAAAGGAAATAAGCTCCAGCACCAGGCATTGCCTGGAGATACAGGGACAAACTGAGAGTGGTCAATTTTGTGGAGTTTGTTTTGCTTTTTAGCAGAAGCCGGTTCAGATTGAAGGAGCTGCATTGATTTGCTGAGGTAATTCCTTAGCAGTACAGTGCTCCTTGCTGTTTGAAGCAGCAGCATTTGGCACAGGCTCATTTGTGGATCTGCACTTCAGACATCCATTTGGATGTAGGTTGATGCCTGCAGAAAGGCTGCACGTATTGACTCACCTTCCTGCCTCTCTTGAAATGTTCCTGTCAAATTCACCATATTTCTGAGGTACCACAATTGAGGAGGAGCTGTTTCAAGGCAGCTGTCATTACTAGCTCCTAGATAACCTCTGGAAAAGGTTTAGATCTAGGTAGGCTTCTCCTGAAACCAAAAGCCCTGGTGGGGCTTGCAAGTGATTTGCAAGGAGACAAGTGAAGAAAAGAAAAGGCTTCAAAATGCAGGTCAGTGTATCCCTATGAGCATCTGCTGCCCACAGAGCTGTCCAGGAGGGCCATGAATATTGCCTAGTACAGCATAAGGCTGTGAAGGAGAAGAGCTGCATTCCAGAGCTTTGGAAAACCCTACCCCTCCATGGGGATGTCTGTTGAACATCCATCTCATGACACTGATGAAGTGGGAGCAGTTTCTCTGTCCCATGGCTGATGTCTAGATCCTGTGTTATGCCATTGAACTTCCAAAGCCTGGATATTCTACGCAGAGACAGCTGACTCTAGGTAAATATCCAAAAGTGAGTGCTAGCTTCCTGTCAGAGGCAATTCCCTCTACCTCCTTGTAAAGTATGAAATATTACAGGAAAAAGCTGATCTGCCACTACATGAAAAGGCTCATCACACTATAAACCTATTTCTCTTGCCTTTTGTGCCTCACAAATAGTAGCATTAAATATTATGTTGCTGTAGGTAGGAAGACCAGTCTGAACCACTTTTTACCTGCCTGTGACAGTTTTCAAAGACTTTGTTTGGTGTCCTATAATTGCAGAGTAACAATACTGTAAAAATAGTGTGCTTGTATACTCTAGCTAGAAGAGGTAGGCAAGTTCTCCAGTAATTGCTGTACTAGTTGTTCCAAGGACTATTAAAAACAGGTGTGAAAGCGAAAAGTTTCCCAATAATGCTAAGGCTCCAGTGGAAACACCTATTGTTTTTTTGTTTTATTGAACAGAATTCCTCCGTGTGGAAAGACTGCAGTGAAAAAGGAGTATAGGGAAAATGAATGTGTTCAGAGACAGGTGGCTTATGTCAAAGCTATGTATGCCACAAGCTCACAGTGCTTAGAAACTATGTGAAATGGAACAGAGGCATTAGAGAAAAAAAAACACAGACTGTGTAGCTTTGTCTCAAAAAGACAAGGGCAGTGTCTAAGGTTGAAAGATTTTTCTACTGCTGAGGAACCATCCTGACATCAAGAAGTGAAGAGGCTGCATTTTGATGTCAAACTTTGCTCAGACTATGGAAGCTGTGGTCATTGTGAAGGTACTGCACAGGTACAGCTGTCATAAAGGATATGGAGGCCAGGTGCATTAGAGGGGATCAGACCCCAAAATCTGGAAACTTAAACTAGATAAAATATCCTCAGGATTTTAGTCTGTTAGCAAAGAGGTTGCCTCAATCATTGAGGATCTGCTGGAGCTTCTCAGCCTGTGTGAGGAGAGCAAAAAAGACCTGAAGACATTCACATGTCTTTTTCTCCCTGTTTTAACCTAGGATCATATCCAATGAATAGCAGCTCTAACACACATAACCTGTTCTTAATGTGGCAACAGAGGTCCCACTGCCTCTTCCAATTAGTGAACAGTTAATCACCAGGATTTTTTTATATCAAACCTAAATCTCCTTTCTCCAAGCTGTCTGCCACTTGAACTACCCATGGGGAAGGAAAAAAAAAATCTATGGCTACTTTTTTTTCTTTTTAATAGAACAGCTATTATGTCTCATAAGACTGAATGTCATCCCTAGACTAAACAAATTGAATTCTTTTAGCCTTTTCTCATAGGTCAAGTTTTGTAGACCTTTGCCTGTTCCCCTTGCTTTCTCATGCCCTCTTGCCAAACAGTCCTCCTGTCCCTCAAAGTACTGTGCCCAGTGCTTCTACACAGGGCTGATTTAAAGGATCACCAGTCCTAAGTGCCCATTCCTTATGTGAAGCCCCCATCATTGTATTCCACAGCTGGATTTATCTGTTTTGATTTTTTGTTGTTGTTGTTTGCAATGTCATGAAGTTGCAGACTTTTTTGTGGTCTACCTAATCTGCTGACCATTTTTTCCAAGTCTCACTGTCTTGCAAGTATTTCCTCCCCATGGACTGGATTTCTCCTTGCTAGTTGTTGTGGTTTGTACTTGTAACTTGTGATTACACTGATTTGAGACCATTTATCATTGTGCCTTTAATTCTTCCCTGAAGTTCAGTCTGTAAATTGGATGCTCTGTTCTATTGGCCAGTGGTCATTTAATTTGGTACAAGTCTCATGGTAGCTTTCAAAATAGAGAACTTTTGAGACCTGTTGTCTTGGAGAGCATCTTTTTCTTAACCTGCTGTGTTAGGTAACTATCTTGTAGTAATTGTATGTGACTTGCATTTTCCTCATTTGGTTATGAGAATTACACAACTTAAAATATCCTCTAATGAACCAGAATTTATTCAGAGCTCTAATGCATATGAACGTTAAAATATTTGCAGGTTTTTTCCAGAATAATGTACCACAGCCATAAAAAAAAATTGTTCTTTTTCTGCTATGCTTCAGCTAGCCTGGCTATAGCTCTAGGAGGGCTGGGAGTATGTGACTGACTGCTTGTGAGATGGGATGGTATAAAGAGTCCAAGGCCTGCCTGAAAGGCAGTTCAGTTAGAATTGCAAGGTAGCTTTCAGCTGACAGGTTTCAAGATGTGCAAGTGTGGATCTTTATTCCTGTGTGGGTTGGGAACCCTGTGGAGCACACTCTTTTCTTAGCTGGGCAGGATGCAATGCCCACAGGTTCTGCAAGATGAGCATAAGTTGTGCATCAGAAAGTTCCCTCACTAAGTTTGCTCTAATCCATGAGATGGTGTTTCCTTCAGCCAGTCCTCCTTATTTCAAGCTAGAGGGTAGATATTGAATATGCTTCTCATCATATAACACTGGTGGGAATGCAGTGCAGCCTTATCTCTTAGAGCAGAGGGAAAATGGCAGGGAAAGCATGTGTTCCTGGATAGCTGAAGTTTAATGAACCACTTAGAATAATTTTTGAAAATTATAACCCACCTGTTAAACCTTTGCATTGTGCTTGTTCAGCACTGGAACGTGTAGTAACATCTGCTTCCTCTGTAGCCTCTGCCTTGAGAAATGAGACTGAGTGAGTACCAAGGTAAAGCAAAGACTGCTCAACTGGTACAGTATGGCAACACCTGCAGGGTTTGTTTTTCTTTTTACCTTCACATTAGCCAGAAAACTCTGGAGGGACCATGATCCCAGACAGAACAGGGTGGAGTGGGTATCAGTACTGATGACTAACAGAGGTGTGGAGAGATTTATGCTATCCCCATGAGCCGTATTTGCTCAGCTGTTATTGTGCTCCCAGTAAACACAGAAGGGGTTGTTTCTCTCCCTCCACCCACAGCCCTGCTCAGGGGACAGGCAATAAGGGCCTATTTACTGCATTGCTTTGCTAGGACTGCCAGCACTTAAGTGTGCATGTGCATACTTAAGGCTTTTCAAATGCTCTTTCCCCTCTGAGGAGGAAAGGATGCAGATTTGGGCTGCTGATGTAACCTGTGCTGAACTTGCTTTCTGCCCACAGCTTTTGTGAGCTCCGTCCTGGGATGAGGTACCTGTTCTCCTGGAGTGGACCTGGGTCCTGTTCACATTAGGGCTTCCTTGTGCAATGTAAAAGCAGCTTTAAGCTGATGTACATGCTATGGTAAAATAACCAGTTCAAAGCTCTTGTTCCCTGCCACAGCAGTGTAAAGGCACATGAGAAATTGACCCTCTCTGAATAAAGCTCCCCTGGGAGACAGGCAAACACTTCCTCACTGAAAGGAAAACTGAGGCACAAAGACACTTAGTCCTCATGTTTGGGTTGGCACAGGAGATCAGGAGGAACTTGGCACTAGATATCCATGCTGCTCCCCTTTGTTCTGTGCTGCACTAATGCCTCATTGAGAGGAAAGTTGGGAGTTGAACAAAAAAAAATTGGGGGAGATGTGTTTGGAGTTTTTTTTAAATGGTTTTTTTTTTTGAAATTAGGTCCCTGTTGCAGCACTAACAACGGGGATTGGTCAAGAATTCTTCAGTAAAAGACCTTTTTTTCCCCTTGTGATGGATGTTTGTTCATTAAAACTGAAGCTTTTTGTGGGAATTCCATGGGAAAAGTTTTGCTGGTCCAGGCAGAATTTCTGGTCAAAAGAAATGAGGGTGAGAGAGAGAAAGAGAAGGAAATCTGCCCTGCCTGGTATAGCCTGTAGCTCTGGGGTTAGGCTGTTCACATGGGTTCATTGGGGCTGGGCAGGAGCACAGAGGGAGGTTAGACCCTCTCTTTTGCCTGATTTGAAAGAAAGAATTCTGTCTCTTAAGGGTATAGGAATCTCTCCAAGGTGGTTAGTGTTGGTGACACAGTCTCCCTCTTCTTTTAAAATGAAAAGATTTGGGTGCAGAAGAGCAAAGTTCAAAAAATAATCTGCTGTGGTTGGATGGCAGATGTTCCCTATGTCCCACCACATTCATCCACAACATCTTTACCGCCGTGGTGAATAATGCTTGGTGCCTTGGCTCTGGTGGCAATGAGAGTTGTGTCAGGAGAGCAGCTGGGGGAGGCTGCCTCATCTCCAGTGGCTGCACACAGCCCTGCAAGATGAGCATGAGAGCTGTTTAGCACAAACCTTTGACTAGATGCTATTAGACACCCTCTCTTCTCAGCTTTGTGGGATAAACAAGCACCCCATCTCTTTAATAACCATGTAGTTTATTAGACAGTTAGAGGAGTCCCTTACTTCATCCATTATTTTTGTTTTTGTTGTGCAGGCACTACATGTATGTTTGCATGTGTGTACTTAAGGGACCAGGTATGAGAGACCTTTTTATGAATCTGACCATGTATTCCTCAGAAGGCCATTACTAGGGGAAAATAGTTGCATAAATAATGTGCAACTGCAGATGTCCAAGCCCTGTTTTCCTACCATAGCTCATGACTTTAGAGACACTACTTTAAAAATACGTTTTAATGAGTGGTAGAGGCAATCAAGAGTAAGAAGGAACAAAGTTAGCATTTTAGAGATGAGCAGTTGAGGTAAAATGGATATTTCTGCCAATCACTCTTCTCATTGTGTGTGTATACATTCCCTGTTGGTTTTTTCTGTAATTTGGTTTTTTTGTAATCTAGATTTGCTGTCTCATGAAGGTTCCACTCCCCAGCAGCAGCAAGTTGGCAAGTGTTGGTTTCTTTGCTGATGGTTAAGTCAAAGCAGAGATGGCAGAAAGCAGTAGACTACGACAGTGTTTTTAAAATAAATTAAAAAATTGGTATAATGTTAATATTTGTTCTAGGAAGACTGTGTACCACTGACTTGCTGTCTTAAATGTGCTTTCTCTAAGAAAAGTTTAGTTTAGGGAAAGAAGGAAACCCTTTCTTTCTGTGCCTGCAACTCCCATTAACAGGGAATAGGCTTTTAAGTACCCTGCATGTATAATAAATTTATGCTGGTTTCTAAGATGACAGCTTAATTTCATACCTGGCATTAAAATTTCTAGCTTTGCCATAGGCTTTCACTATTCTCCATTAACCTGGCCTTGGCAACAACAGCAAAGTTTCCAGTAAGCAGTTTGACTGGAACAGGAGGTCTTCAGTGTCCTGGAGCTGGGATAACATTTGATGGTCCCTTTGTTACCCATGAGACAATCTTTCATGGTGACACTGCATGCAGTTCATGCCAAGTCCCCAACTAGGAAAGCTGATGGTATGGATTTCCCAGCTGATTTTGCTGGCTTTTGAATACCCAACTGTTAATATCAATGTTTATTTTTAAGGCAATTAAGTGCTGTTAGAGTGGTAGCCTGGAGGAAAGAGTCTCTTTGGGCACTAGTGCTACTTAATACATTCTGCATAGTAGACAGATGTCACTGAAGGAAATTTCCACAAGGCTGTTGTCAGACTCAATGTGTTTGCTATTCTGATCTCCTCCAGCTCAGGGAAGGAATGGTGGATCTGGAAGAGGTTCAGAGAAGAACTGTGCCATGTGGGACTCTTAGCTTGTAAATGAGACGAAGCAGGGATCTGTAAAGCAGGGAGGAACTTCCATAGCAGCTATTTCTAGATGTACATTAGAACTGAGTCAAGTATGATCTCCCTGTGGTTTCAGTTGTACTGCTGTCATTGCTAATGATGGGCTACTGAATGCTGGTGACAAAGGCAGAGTTTGCATCATTACATCTATCTGATATCAACTGAACAAAGCCTGTAAGATTTGTTTCACTCAGCCTTTAAACAGCCTTTAAACAGAAACAACTACCAATTAGTTATGTATTCTGGTAATAAATGTGGCTATTCAATTCCAACAAATTTCTGTTAATATGTGCAAAGAATTTTTCCCATTTTTATGGCATAGCACAAATGTGTAAATATGTAGATTGAGTCTGTGTAATTTGCATACCTAACTGCAAATGTATGTAAAATAAGACACTAATTCATTAAAGAAATTTATTATTTTTTTCTCTTGATTTCAATAAAAGTGGCGTATTTCTTTGTTCTAACACACAAAGAAAACATGCTTTAGTTTTTTCAGAGTAATTTTACTGAGAGTTTTGCAATACTCAAAGGACTTGAGAAATCTTGGTTCGAGTTTGTGCACTCAGGAAGCTTTTGGGATTTAGATTGAAAAATTAATGGAACATACTTCTATTTAGCAGAAGCTTTTCTTCCTTTTGCTTATAATATAATGATGATAGAGAAGTTTGCCCCTGCTCTTTTGCTTCCCCCAAGCTGCCTGAGTGATTTACCTCATCTGATGGCCAAGAGGTGAATTGCTGTCAGCAGACTGTGGGTAAGTGGAGCATTTTGATATAAGTGGTTTGTTAGGGAGCACTGGCTCAAAGACTTTTCTATCCACATACATCTTGGGAACTCTCTTTTTTCTTTTTTCTTTTTTTTTTTTTTTTTTTTTGTTGTTGGTTGGTTGGTTGGTTAGTTTTTTTGTTGTTTTTGGTTTTTTGTTTTGTTTTGTTTTGTTTGTTTTTTTCCTCCTTCTCCAGATGTGAAATCTGTCAGCAAAGTGAAGTCAGCTTAAATATCAGTTTAGGCTTGAGTTCCCTTTCAGTTTTTGTTGACTTTATCCCATCCTGCTCTTTCCCAGTCAAGTTTCTCTCTGCTTGAGTCAGACTTACCAACACTTAAAAGTTTTTATTCTGTGTTTCTATTGTATGGTTTTGCATGTGGCAAAGTTCAGGGGCTCTTCACATTCCCAGCCTTGACAGTGATCTGAAATGCTGAGGAGAGTGAGACTTTTTGGGATCTCTGAGACTCTTTTAGCTGTTACAGTTCCATAGAAACCAGTAGAAATGCTTCTGGTACCCAGGTATGCTGCACTCAGGTGATGATGCTGTGCATACCTGCTAGGTTTTCTTGTTGCATCTGCTGTTACCAAGCTGTGAATCTGCACCCCTTCTGTTCCCCAAATATGGAACAAAACTTATTCTCTACAGCATAATTTATCACCAAAATACAAGATGTAACTAACAGTGTACCAACAGGCAGGCAAAATACAAGGAACCTGAGCATGTGTTAATTGTGTGCTGAGCCAGTCCTGGGAGCAGGATGCCAAGCTTATGCCGAGTCTGCTGATGATGATGCAAACATCTACAGATTTGGGGTGCACCTATGCTGTCATTGCTGGTCAGTGGAAGCATTTTATGTATTGAAGGCTTGAGGTGGCTCTTGGCTGTGGCAAGGAATTACAGGTCTTGTGGCCTATTTATAAAAGTAAAATTAAAAACACATTAAACTTCAGGGGAGAGGAAGGTGAGGGAAGAAGAGGACAGCTGTTTTTCCTGCTTCTGTTTTTCATCACTCTTCTAAGGATAAAAGTTAGAAGTTAGATTGTTGTCTTTTGTTACCCTAGATTTAGATGTGTTTTCAGCTGTCTTGAGTGCTTTCTTTTCCTCACTGTGGTACTTGTCAAAGGGCCAGAATACTTGAAGAGTTATAATTGAGAATTTCTGGCTGTTGAGCCAAATAAGTCTTACCAAATTGCTGGTATTCTGTGCTTCTCCTCCCCCTTATATGGCTGGTCCATGTGAGAGGCAGCAGCCTGGCACTGTCCTTTGGGGCAGTGCTAGGGCTCTGTGTGCCAGGCTGGCTGCAGAAGCCACTTCTGGGCTTTTTCCTGTTCTTTGGTGTATGCCACTATCGTTCTCTTTGACAGTATCTTTGGAAATAGCCTTTCCTGTGTAATAGGTTTTTAAGGGACAGGGCCTTACCTGCTGCTCAGTAGACAGGGTGCCCTTTGTTTTCCAGGTGAGGACAGCAGTGGAGAGTGCTGGAGAGGTGATGGCAGTGGGGGTCAAATGGGATATCTCATTCTGTTCCCTGCTGAGGTGTGTGCAGATGCTGTCTTCACTGGATAAGACTGTGTTAAAACATAACCTGCTCCTCTTGGGATCATGTTGAAGAAGTGCTTTCGAGACGGAGGAGTGTTTTGCAGTCTGGAGAAAGAGACGGAGGAGCAGGGCAGGGTGTTTGCCTCCTTTATTTAACTGGAAAATACAAGTCACAGTTTAGGATCTCGCAGCTTGCAAAAACATAATCTGGGAAATGCTTACCTCATGACTGCATTAATAGGGAATTATTTTTACCTGATAGTTCATTTCCAAAACCCAAGTGATCAAGAAGAGTTTTTCCTGCTGTTTCTGGCATCCTGAGCACCCGGCAGCCAATGTCTATAGTCCATAATCTTGTGTCACAGCTAAATGTAGGAGAAAGCTCTCAACCCAGAAGTCCCTCAGCCCCTGACGATGTAGACATACTGATGTTTGATGAGAAGGAAACAGAAACAAAGGGTTCCTGATGTGAAGGATACCCATATCACGCTGACCTGAGGAAAGTGATCTCGATTCTTTTTCTACCCCTTCCAATCTCCCTTCTGTCTTCCAGAAAAAGTTCACTCCTGTGACCAGGAGAGGCAGAGCGCCTTGGAGGAGGCCAGGCAGAACCCCCGGGAGGGGATCGTCATCCCCGAGTGTGCTCCTGGAGGACTCTACAAACCAGTGCAATGCCACCAGTCAACTGGGTACTGCTGGTGTGTCCTGGTGGACACGGGACGTCCCCTGCCTGGCACTTCCACTCGGTGAGAGCTATAGGCAGGCCTGGGAAGGTGCCTGGCTGGAGAAGATGAGATATAAAAAATACTACTGCAATACAAAATCAGGTCCTCACTCTAGAGCAGTCAGCTCTACACTGCTTTCCCTAGAGCAAGAAATGCAGTATGTGATATTCTCTGTTGGGTGTTACTATGCAGCTCCCTCTCTATAAGAGCTGATGGACATTAACTACGGTCCATACTTTCCTCTATGTTAAGCATTCATGCAAAGCAGCCTTTTTTTCTTCTGGCTTGCTTTTGTGAGGTGGGAGGAATAGGGGCTTTGCTTAAGAATATAGATTATGGGCATGAGCAGTGAAAAGACAAGTGTCATCTGCTTTATACTCCATGTTGCAGCCACTTGAATCGTGACCTGTAGGGAATTAGAAGATTGCTTGTTGTGCATGCTTGTTTTGCATGGGTAGATTTTAAACCAAAGATTTTTTTTTTTTCAATTATTCTCTATCTTGAAACTACCTGAGGAATCTTTTCTCACTTGGAGTTTGGAAACAAATTGTGGGTCTGGCCAGCTGCAAAAACAGGCTAGTAAGAGCTGGCACTTAAACTTGGCTAGATATAGTGATTCTGACACAGAATTCTGATTCTGATATAGTGATTCTGCAAAGCATGAACAATTTTGGAAAAAAATCTCAATCTATGCCCACAAGAATTGGAAGAGGGCCCTGTGTTGTTTGTGGGTTTCAGCTGATAGCTGGTACTGGACTTTGGTACGTTCTTCCTTCTCTTTCCACTTCTGCTGCTGTTGCTGACTGTTCCTAAACAGTCAGATGCTTGAGAGTGGTATTTCTTCTGGAGGTTTAAGAGTTGGAGTCAATGGTCCTTGCTGGTTCCTTCCAGCTCAGAATAGTCTGTGATTAGTGACCATGTGATGACACTAAACCTATGTTACATAGTTTAGCTTCTGCTGTTCTCCTTTTTCAGGTATGAGACTCCTGTGTGTGAAAGCGATGCCAGATCAAAGAGCACAGAGATTGATGATCCCTTCAAGGACAGAGAACTTCCAGGTTAGAGGAACAAGATCCTGTCTCTTCCTTCCTACCTTGTATCACCTTGGGATTCCTAAGAGGCCAGACTATTGTTGAGGAGATAGGGGATTTTCCTCACAGTGCATGCTTTACCATGAGGTTTATTCTGTGGGTTTTTTTAAGATCACCTCCAGCTTCAGCAGTGAACTGGAAAAGGCTGGATGTGTTCTGGCTGTGTTTATTGCCTGTCTGCCCTTTGAAGATATTTCTGGGATTAGAATTTTGAGGAGAGAAACCAGGATGCCTGGAGATACCCTGGGGGGAGAATGGGCTCAACATTGAATGTTCCTTGAAGCCTGACCAAGACAAGATCCTTTCTGTTTAATGGGGCTTTTCAGCAGCTTGATGCTCCAAGTCACAAAAGGGGACACAGCTTCCAATTTTGATCTGCTCCCTCACACTGACTGCATGGACCAGGCAGGACAGCACCTCACAGTGTACTAAGGGCCCTTATCTAATTTTGGCTTCTCACTTAGCTGGACTTTATTCCTCATTTTCTGCCTGGGATACATTTTATTTCCTACTGCTCCTTGTTTTATATTCTGCTTTTCCCTCTTAACAGAGTGACAAGCATAATTTGCTGTTTGCCTACCTCTTTTCTGCTAGGAACACGTGCTGGGCATTGGTGTTGGTGCAGCTCTTAAAAATGCTATCCCACCTACCTGTGCTCTGTTTTTACCTTCTGGCTCCCTTCTAAGGAGCAGGGTGGAGGGGCCTTCACTGACAGGTCAACCATTACTCTCCTAAGTGGGGACTGCTTGAAAACACAAGCTACAGTGGGTCCCTCTGCACCATGAGGGAGTGGTGGACACCAGTAATTCTGCAGAAACATCTGGTGAGTCTGGATCAGCTTAACATTCTGTGAGTAGCATAAAGTGAGTTGCTCCTGAGCAGGTTAGCAAAGGAAATGTGATTTGTTCCAGATCTGTCTTGTGTGTCTCCTATTTGTTGTCCTGCTGGCTCCTGACTTCAGACCCCAGACCTTTCTGCTTAGCAACTCTGCCCTCAGCAGGACTCTCTTCCATGCAACTCCTCATTTTTATGAGTCATGTAAAAAAATTCCTATTGCCTCCTTTTCACACTCAAAGGAAATCAACCAATTGGGTCAAATATTACATTGTGGGGTAAGGGGAGGGAAGCTAGCTAAATGGACTACATTAAGGCTCATTTCCTTAGGAAATCACACTAAAATAGAATAACCTTACTTCCTTGATTCACGGTCCCCCTCTCCCATTGCTTTACCATAAATTCTTGCACTTTTCCCCTGTCTCTCCAGAAATCCTCTGTGAAAATCCTTTGCTCTTTGGCTTTTTCTTTGAGATTTGATTTCTGATCTTTTCCCTTCCCTTCTCTACTGAAGCCAGACAAGGGAACAGGAGCTGCTTGATGCAGAAGAGGACACAGGATGCTCTGTAGCTTAGCTTTGGTCCCAATATCAAACTCCAGGACAGTTGCATTCTCAGCTCAAGCCAGTTTCTGTATATGTAAACTTCAAGCTCTGTGTTTGGCTGCACTGGTTGGTATGATTGTTGCTCAGAGAATTTTGAATGCCCCATCCCTGGAATTGCTCAAGGCCAGGTTGGATGGGATCCTGGGGAATCTGATCTAGTGAATGGCATCCCTGCCTCTAGAAGGAGGGTTGGAACTGAATGATCTTTAAGGTCCCTTTTAACCCTAGCCACATTCTATGATTCTGTGATTCCTATCACTGAAAATATCCCTGTCTATGGAGAGATGGGGAGACAGAGAATCTGATCCTGGTTTGTCTGACTGAGAAATGCTGTGCTGCATGAACTTATGCAGTCTTGACGTTCGTTTGACTAGCTGCTCTTGTGTGCAAAAATGTACTAATGAGCCAGAACTGCAGGGGGTGAAACAGAATGGTTTTGGGGTTTTTTGGTTTTTTTCTGCTCTCATTTCTTAGCAGAACTGAATGTCAAGGAAGATTCCTGCTTTAATTTGAGACTGCATCATTTGCACTCAGTTCTGTTAGGGGGACCCCTTACTCTATTCTTCTTGTAGAGGTTTTCTCATTCTTTAGACTCTCATGGCTGCAGGCAGTGCACATCTTGGCCTGTGTTAAGAGACGCCCCCTGCAGAGGCCCAGGTGGGAAAGACATAAGTTCAGATCCTTGCACACCTACACATACTCTCTTCACAACCTGTCGTGACTGTGGCCAAAGTAAAAAAGAAAGAAGGGAGGAAAATGTTGCTTGTACATAGCAAATGGCAAACTGCTAATTCCTGCAGATGGTGAGATGCTGAGAGCTCAGGGAGATGACTTCTAGCAAATGGTTTTTCAGCCTTTTCATTACCTCAACAAAAGCTCCTTTAAGTGAGTGGTCTACTCTGGCTGCAATAGCAGCTTACCCATTACAATGCTGACATTTTCTGGACCATATGCCAAATGAGTGCTGAGGGGTATGCATGTGTGTAGTGTACATTATATGGATACAGGCTAGGGACTGTTGGTTAGCTATTACAGAGGACAGAGCCTGTAATACTGCAAAGGAGGGACTTTTGTCAGATCAATTTGCAAGCTGCTTTCAGCTGTCAAGGGATTACAGTAAGTTTCTGGTGCTCTGTTTGTGGTACATGTTCTTCTCTGCTAGTTCAACAAAAGCAGAAAGTGTTGACATTGCTCTGTGTTGCTGTGGGATGCTGTTTGCTGACATCTGCTGCCCTAATCAGCTGAATAATTGGTAGCGCATAGTGGTTTGGGGAAATAGGTGAGGGATGTGGTGATGGCTTCTCTGTCACATCAATTGGATGGGAGGTGATGGGTTTTAGACAGCGGTTTTGATGGCAGTGTGTTGGAGTTAAGCACACCTGTTCTTGGTTCCTTGTTCCTTAGCTTGTTCCAAGCTAGAAGAGTTATCACAGTGTTATGGGGTAGTAAAGGAAGCTTAATTTAAGCAGCAAGGAAACAGAACAGATTGCCTTTTAAAGGTGAGGAGATAGAGAGTTTCATTGTAACAAGCTGTCACTGTTAAGGATAGGAGGCTCTGTCAGTCTGTGGTTATGATGGTGGGGAACTAGATGGCCTCAGCACTAAGTAATGGAAATGGTTACCAAGCTCATCTCCAACCCACTTTGTCCTGCTTAAGCCAGCAGTGACTGGGGATGACTACCACACACCAACTCAGTTTGACGTATTTCCTCCGTAGAGCGATCTTGCAAAGAATGAATTATTGTGGTAGGTGCTGGCAGACAATGCTTTCTGTGCCTGAAGAGGAGAGTGCAAGCAGCAGACCTTGCCTTGTGCTCTGGGATACTTTAATCTGTCAATTAGGGCCTCAGAACAGCCACATTTGCCTCAGAAGATGATCCAGGAGGTAATGAATTGTTTTGTAAACTTCTCTGCAAGTGTCACCATGGGAACTCCTGTCTGCCAGGCACTTCCAGCGCATCCCTGTGGTTTTCTCTGGTAGAGAACTGGGTGAGACCATAAAGCTAACCACACAGTCTTCCTGCCAGATATTGTTGCTGACCCTGCATGTGCCTGGACAAAAGCTGCAGGACAAATTGCCACGCAGAGAAACCCACTGAGGGATTCTTCTGCCTTTCCTTAGGGACTGTGTTGATGGCTATTGCCGTCTTAAAAACAAAGGAGCTTCTGATCCTTGCTGAATTGGGGTAGGAGACTAAGCCTGTGTGTTCTTGCATTAAACCTCCTCTTTTCTTTCTGCAGGCTGCCCAGAAGGGAAGAAAGTTGAATTTATTACCAGCTTACTTGATGCTCTGACAACGGACATGGTACAGGCTATTAACTCAGCAGCACCTACTGGGGGTGGGAGGTGAGTCCAGAAAGCACGGCTGAATGCCACCCAGGTGGCTGCAGAGCTCTGGGTGCCCCTGAGATGGGGACAGGTGGGAAAGGTGTTGCTCTGACTGATTTGGGTTCCTCTGGGTTGCTGGGAGAGGATCCGAGGCTGCTGTGTCCAGTCATCCTAGCGCTGCTTGCTTCCTCCTGCCCCTCCTCCCTGGCAGCTGCTCCACCATAAAGGTTAGTATAGCCCATTTGAAGTGTGAAATGAGAGCTCAGTGGGAGGAAGTGGCTTGTTCTTTTGTCCCTTGGTGCCTGAAAAGACCTAATAAAATGCAAATGGATTGAAGGAGACCGTGTGGCCTAGTGGCTACCACAGGGAGTGAAGAATGTAAACCAAATTCTTGGCAGGACCAGAGCTGTGGGACCAGAGCTGTGGCTTTGCTGTGAAGCTGCAGCCAGCCTGCTGATGAGGAGAGGAGCTGTTTTTCGTGGCCCTCCCTTCTGACCAACTATGTGTCCACCCCTTTTGGAAGGAGTAACAGGTCAGGCCTGTTGCAAGAGAGGGGCCAAACTCTGTGTTCCTGGGGAACTGGAGGAAAGCTGAGGCTGTGTCTCCCCCTCCTGCTTGATAACAGCAGATCCCCGCAGCACTGCCTCAGGACAGGCCATTGCAAACGAACCATGATGGATTTAACAAGTGCTACACTGCCTCAGCTAGGCAAGGCTTCTGTGATTCTGGATTTGCCTGACTATAAAAGGAGTCAGTGCTGGGGCAGCTTGCAGGGATGGCACAATGATTGATGTGCTCATGTTCATAGGGGTCTGGAGATGGAAGTGCCAGTGCACATACGTTACTTCTATGGGTATTCCTCCAATGTGTTGACAGTAACGTTGATGCCCTGCTTTCCTCTTTCATAATGGAGAAGGAATCAATACCATCTTTTAACTATTCAAGACTATTCAAGGTCCTGGGTGGCATGGCTGTGTCTCTTTTCTTCAGTATGGACTAGTTGTGAATTCCTACAGTTTTAACTTCACATTTAGACCTTACAAATCAGGCCAGTGACTTGTATGTGTGCCTGCATGCTGACTGTTCTGTAACCTGTTGAATTAGTGCTATATGCCTGGCATGTCTGTATTCATATAAACAGGATGAAAAATGCCCCAAGGATGGGAAATGCATCGTTCTCTCCCAGACTTAAGCATTCCAATGTCAATTCTGTCTAATTTGCATGGTTCAAATGCAGCGGGTAGGAGTGGTGGGAAGCCCTGGAGAGTATTTGATATTTATTTGGCATCTTTGGCACTGGGACTGAAACACAGCCAATGTAATCATCACTCTCAAAATAAAGCTTAATATAAACCAATGTTGTAGAGACCAGAGATGTATGCCCCCACTGCACTTCTATAAACCAGCAGGCTTGCTTCCTAATGTTCCCCAAGCTTTGCATATTTCTCAGCTTTCAATAGAGGCCTTTCTGGTGGAATTTTTCACTGCCCAGCTCTTCACACAGTCGTCACATTGATTTATTTTCCAGTCCAATGTCAGCAGCCCAATTGGGAGGAGAAAATTAAATCTTTTAGCAGGCTGTCCTTGGTAAGGCAAAAGACTGCTACCACCCAAATACTTTGCTTGCCCACAGCCATGATTGAATTCAGATAACTGCTCTGGTTTAATTTTCCATAAGCCTCAGCTAGACTAAGCGTGTACCCCAAAGAACATGTGTCAAGCTTTTCCAACCCAACAGGCCATGATGGGACCATTTTTTAAAAAGTAATTTCAGGGAATTTTTGATATTTATATAAAAATGTTATCAATACCTATTTCATATGGGTTTGTGGAGTTGGGAAGCTGGCTCTGAGTCCTGTTTTCCAAGAGTCCCAAGGTGAGGAATATTCTGAGTTCTCTCTTCAGGAATTGGCTTGTGATGGTGTGACAGGTGTATTCTTTGCTGGGTAAAAAATGGCTGGACCCAGATAGTGGCTGGTGGCTAGTCACAAGTGGTGTTCCCCAGGGCTCAGTATTGGAGCCAGCCCTGTTTAATATCATCTTCAACAACCTGGACAAGGGGATTGAGTGCCCCCTTATCAAGTTTGCAAATGACACCATGTTTTATGGGAGCACTGACCTGTAGAAGGGCAAGAGGGATCTGGACAGGCTGGATCAACGGGTCAAGGCCAATGGTAAGAGGTTCAGCAAGGTCAAGTGCCAGGTCCTGCACTTGGGTCACAGCAACCCCAGGCAGTGCCACAGGCTGGGGGGGGAGTGACTGGGAAGCTGCCCAGCAGGAAAGGACCTGGGGGTGCTGGTCCACAGCAGCTGAGCATGAGCCAGCTGTGCCCAGGTGGCCAAGGATGCCAATGGCCTGGCCTGCATCAGCAGCAGTGTGGCCAGCAGGACCAGGGCAGTGATTGTCCCCTGTACTTGGCACTGGTGAGGCCACACCTCGAATCCTGTGTTCTTTTCCAGGCCCATCAGTACAAGAAAAACATTGAGGTGTTGGAGCAGGTCCAGAGAAGGGCAACAAAGTTGGTGAATGGTTTGCAGAGTAATTACTATGAGGAGCAGTTGAGGGAGCTGGGGATGTTTAGCCTGGAAAAAAAGGAAGCTCAGAGGGGACCGTATTTCTGCCTACAATCACCTGAAAGGAGCCTCTAGTGAGGTGGAGGTTGGTCTCTTCTCCCAGGTAACAAGTGACAGGATGAAAGGAAATGGCCTCAGGTTGTGCCAGGGGAGATTTAGGTTAGATATTAGGAAAAACTTTTTCACAGAAATGCTTGTCAAGCATTGGAACAGACTGCTCAGGGCAGTGGTGGAATCACCATCCCTGGAGGAGTTCAAAAACTGTGCAGATGTGGAACTCAAAGACATGGTTTAGTGGTGAACATGGTGGTGATGCTGGGTAGACAGGTGGGCTTGATGATCTTGGAGGTCTTTTCCAATTCTATTGGAGGTCTCTTCCAATTAACAATTTTATGATTCTGTGTATATCTGAAACTGTTTAGGTGACCTAACTTGACTTTGGCACTATCAATGAAAGCTCATTTCCATGAAGAAGGGATATTTTACCTATTGGGTTAGTTATATGCTTAATTAATTTTCAGCCTTAACAACTAACAAAATAACTGTATTTATGACAGTGCTTATCCTATATCTCTCTTGCCTAGATTTACTGAGAAGTTCATATCGTAAAGAAAAGCTAGATATCTAGATACCTCATACTTCTTGGTATCTGTCATGTCAGTTTTAATGTAAGTTTTCTTATCTGTGAGGTGTCATTTTTGCAGGCTCTTCTTCATGGAGCTTGATGCCATCATGATGGCAGAACAGGTTTTGTATTCAAACACACACTGTAGCCTTCCTCTTTTTGCTCTTTTCAGTGTTCAGAATTTCATGCTTCTGGGCCTTTTTTAGATTTTGGGCAAATGCATCCCATTATCCAAGCTAAATTTTTAACATATCTCCAGCAAATCTTAAGCCTGATGCAGGAGGTAGGCCAGGCAAACAGGCAGCTGTACCCCCATGTCAACTGTATATTGTCCTATATATTTTAGCCAAACAGAAGAGCCACACATATGAAGTATTCCTGTTTCTCTGTGGCAGCAGAGAGATGATACAGGCATACAGTATGCATCTTTAGTATCAATATTGAAATAAAGGGCCAAAGGCAGAGAAGAGCCTTTCCAAAGTGTCAAGGACTAAAAAAGCTTGAAGTGAGAGTCTTAAGGAGCTCAGATTTCCTTAGGGTATTGAAAGAGGGAAAAAAAAAAAAAAAAAAAAAAAAGGTTAGAAGTTGATTTTGTAAAATCTGAGTATCTCTACAGGGACAAAGGCTCTGCAGGCTCTTAAGTCTAGCAGGGAAGAACATGATTAACTGAATATAAACAAACTTGTGATCAAAATTTCTTTAAAGTGAGGGCAATTCTAAGCCAGAGTGAAGTCATGAGGGGTTTTATTGATTCCCTCTCTCTAGGGCTTTCATCTTAGGCCTGATGTGTTTCAGAAAGACTTGCTTTAGTCAAACCTGAGTTATGGTCCCAGGAATAATTTGATTCACATTCTGTGGGTATGATATACAGGAAATCAGATTAGATTACCCTGCTGCCTTCAGTCTGAATCTGGATATGTGAATGAAAACTTCTGTGTTTGATGAGTGTCTTTGCAATTAATACCCATTTTAGCTTTTTTTTTTTTTTTGGGGGGGGAGGGTGGTGGTCAGGGAGGAGGGAGTGGGGTGATGAGGGAGAAGCATGGGGAGAAATTAGAGATTGGCATTTGAATACTACATTGCCCCCCAAAACAATCTAGTAGTAGCAAAGTGAGACAGTAGCTTTGATTATTGCAGGCCATGTAAGCAAAACCTGATTAGGCTTTTTTTTCAAAACTGGGCATGCTTAAAACAACCTTGTAATCCCTTATAGGTCTTGTCTTGTTTAAGGAAGTTCAAAGCTATTGACTTTAATTGAGTTACTCTTGCTTTACAATAATGTAAATGAGATGAGAACTTCCCTTCGTCATAGCCCTGGTTTATATTACAGCAAAATAGCCAGATAGACTTCATTTGGAGTTTTGAAACAGAAAAGCTCCAGTAAAATTCATTCTTAATTTTAAGTTTATGTAATAACTCCAAGGCACATCTTGTTAGTCCATGTTTTGAAAGTAATTAAGGGAGCCCTTGTAGGGAATTGGTTTATTAGCCAGTACTTGGTATCCTTACTGAAAAAAAAAAAAAATTGTTGAAATTGTTCGTAAGTGAGTACTACACTATAGGAACAGCACTTAAAAATTTCGACTTAGCTTTACTACATTTTAGTCTCTTTTCTAATTCTGATTTAGTCATATTATACCGGGCCTAAACTAAACTGGATCAAAGGGAATCCCATCAATGGGTTTACCTTATCTGAGAAATTCTCTTTGGTCCCTGCCAATTCAGAAATTAGTTTTAGTTGCCCAAATATGTGCATTTTGGCTTGCTACGTTATCAGAAAAAATATCATTGCGCTGTGGAATTCGAGGTAAACAGGCAGCTTACAATAGCCACCCTTATCATGTAACGCAGCAGCTATCAGTCCCTTAATTTAAAGCAGCCAATTATTCCCCATGTACTAGCCCCATAAAGTACTCCAGAAAATGGCCCTGAGGTTCCTTTACATGCTCTAGTTGAGCAGTTTGAAGCAGGCAAGCACAGTTCAGCACATATCTGGGGTGTTCTGAAGCCAATCCACATTTTAATAAAGATTGACACTTTAAAACAGTTCAGGGAAGTTGATGCTCAACTCCTATTGCATTTCAATTGAAGTTGGATACCAGCTTATCTTTGTCCTCTTATGGAAGTTTTACCCTAATTAGAGATACAGGACAGTTCATGTAAGAGGAGGGTCTTTGAACAGTCAATGAGGAGTGAAGGGAGGTGATCTTTTAACCTTCTAAGTTATTTATCCTACAATCTTTAGAAAAAATGTGTTCAGAATAATGTTTCATATGCAACTTAGCCTGAAGAGAGAAAGAAACTGGCCTGTAATAGGGGAGATAAGTTTTGACTGTAGAGGAATTATGCATTTCCCATAATGAATTCGGACTGTGAGTACCCTTTTGTTTAGTCTGAACACAGCTTAGTTTTTTGTTGGCTTCTTGATTCCTTGGCTACAGGAAAGGGGGAATAATAAAACAAATACAGGATCCTTTTGCAATTCCGTTATAGTAATCGTCTCTGATTTAAACCATGTTCCACTGTTACAGACTTTAACTTTAGGCAACTGCAAAGAATAACAAAATGGGAGTAAGAAGTGGAAGCAGAGCAAGAACAATTTTGAATTTTACCTCA
This sequence comes from Aegithalos caudatus, assembly GCA_013389925.1. Taxonomy (NCBI): domain Eukaryota; kingdom Metazoa; phylum Chordata; class Aves; order Passeriformes; family Aegithalidae; genus Aegithalos; species Aegithalos caudatus. The sequence continues at coordinate 31,483 of WEIU01005886.1, read as the reverse complement.
GTTTGTTAAACTCATTGCTTTCCAGTGCTTACTGCTGACACTTTGGTGGACATCAATGCTTTCACGGGCATTGACTGGAGGGGTCGGTCACTCTCCATCCTTTCTTCATTCAGCAACAGCACCAAGCAAGGTATATATATACTTGCAAAATATTTACAAGTCATAGAAACTTAGAGCTTTAACTCCTTTAGATGTCTTGACCATAAACATACCGTGTGTGTGTGTTGGGATTGAAAGCTGGAATTTTATTTTTTTTTTACTCTGTAGCATTTGCTACCAGCTTCTTGTCCATCAGTGTTATTTCATCCTGGAATATGTGTTCTTTCAACCAGGTCCCTCTGGTTTATAGGCACTGCAGTCCAGCTCAATAATGAGTTGATCTTACTGCCCTTCCATCCTTCTGCCTCAGCTGCTGATGTTGCTACATGAAGTTTGTAGTACAAAAGAACAGATTTTCTAAGTCTTCAAACAGGTACCTGATGGGTACTCCAGAGATTGCAACCTTGCTTTTTGTCCAAGCGGTAGTTTGTATTAGAATTTTTTGTCACTGCAACAGTGCTGTGGATCCATGCAGCCTGTGCAGTAGGACTGGAAGTGTTCAGGGAGCAAAGGACCAACCTTGGTAGGAATGGACTTCAATTTATTTAGTAAAATTTGGTGGCACACATTATACTTCTACTGCACAGTTCTATAGAGCATGATGTGATTGCACACTGTACATGGTTCTGTACAGGAGTCATGTCTCACATTTGCTGCTCTTGTATACTTTAGCCTATATTCCTCCCCTTCTTCCCTGCTCCTTCACACTGAGCTAACTGCTCCTTGCTCACAAGGGGCCTCAAGGGCTGAAAAAATTACAGATTGCATGCACAGTGCATATTCAAGCTGTGTATTTGGTATTTTGGCAGTCATTCTCTGATCCAGCATTCAGTACAGCTTACAAAAGTGTGTCCATGTTTTTGCACAGCCTCTTTGTGTTCTTCAGTGGCACCAGATGATGTGAAGGTATTCTGTGGAAATGTGCCTCATCTGGAAGATAGCATTGTTAAAAGTTGCAGTACCTTAACACACATGTCTCCAAGAATAAGCCACCTAAGAAATAAATGTTCTGCTATGAGGGAGCTCTTAGACCATTATACAGAAGGAGGAGCAAAAGCCTAGTTAGAGAAGACTCTATACTTGATGCCAACAAACTTTTAAGAAAGCTGAGAGGTGGTGTTAATGACAGACCATGACAGTTAATGACAGCTTTTCTTCATTGTTGGAATATTGGTGGGCTTATATTGCATAATTGAGCTAAACTTGCTGGTTTGTGTGGAACAGCAGGTTACATTTGGAAAATCAGCTTACACAGACCTCCTTTATCCCCTAGTGTTCATTCTTTACGAGTGATTGTTTTGCCACAGAGTTCTAAAGAGGAACAATTAGGCAGAAAAGTGTAATGCAGTCAACTTGAGAAGGGTGAGAAGGCTGTCTTCATTTTGGTAGTGTCTGTCCTTACTGTGCCTTACAAAGCTGCTACAGCACTGAAGCGAGGTACTGGAATTCAGTGGGGTTTAGTGTGATTGGTGTTAGAGCAAGAGATGTTGGAAATTGAGAATGTACAGGACAGCTTTGTTCTGTCTTGGTTTTTCAGATTCCTTTATGGTCTGAATGAGAGGTGGCCCAATAAATGAAGTTTATATCTGAGGGCTGATTTACTTCTCTTGAAATAGTATGGGGAGGAAATGGAGGGACAATCCCCTGGCATACTGCCAAGTCTGTGCTTGCAGGGCAGTTTGAGCCCCAGACTTGTCTGAGCTGACTCAGCTGACTCATGGCTGGTGCCATGGCACAGCAGCAAGGCTAGGTGGCCTGGCAATGCTGTGCAGCTGTATTAATTCATGTTTCATGGGCAGTGCCTAAGTGCCTTGCATGGGCAGTGTTCAAAGTCAAGGTAGTTGTATATGGTATTGTAACTTCATCCTTCTGTAGTGTATCATGGGATTTCATGAGCCAGGGAGATATGGCTGCCCTGAGATGATGGGGATGTTTCCTGTGCTGGGATTCTGGATGATAACCAGAGATGGCAGGCAACCAACCATCTCAGGAACTGCAATCCTGCTAAGCCAGCCAACAGAAAGTGGTAAAAACTCAGAAATGGCTGTATCTTCCTTTTTTCCTAAAGTCAAAGCCATTAAACTAATTCCTTTTAGCTCTATTAGCCTGCTGCAGTTTTCAGCATGAGCTCTCAGCATGTTTGTAATGGCAAAGATTGATTTATTGTCACCTCGTAAGTCAATGTATTTGTATTAGCCTGTGAATGTCCCTTATTTTCTTTGTGGAAGTGCTGAAGAGAGCCATGTTGCCTTTCTTGATAACTCATAAGAGCTTCTCTTTGGTGTGCCCCTGGAAAAGAGGCACTTCAAAATCCTGCTTCTGAGTGCCTCTTCAGTAGGTCGTGAGAAGCTCTTGTCTGTTGTCTTTATGCTGTTGGTTCCAAGATGCTCTGCTACTTCCTCCATTTCTGCCTCTCCAGTTGTAGGCTTTCAGTAAACAAGGGCAAGCCAAGATGTGAACAAGGGGAGTGCAAAAGCTTAGGTTTTATTCTTCTATCTCAGCAAAGGCAAAGTATTGCCCCTGGCAATACAAAACTCCTCTGAGGCTGTTGGAAACATGCTAGTCTTCAAATGATAGCCAGCTTCTTTCCAAAAGGGAGAGAGGCCAATAGCTATGTTCATAAATGTCATAAAAACAAGACACAGGATGTGTTTCTGTTCTCTCCTGTCATCCTGGTCATTGCATACAGTTTAGAAAATCAGGACACTCCCTTAACTTCTAGGGGAAGGGACTTTTGCAATTTTTGCTTGTCTGTAGATGATTCCAGCTGTTTACCTGGTATTTTGGCTCCCCAAACTAAGCCATACTTATTGCCCCTTCTTCCTCCTGCACATTGTTCATTCTATTGTACATTGACCAGATGCTGTGACTGAATGCCAGCCTGCCTCTCAGTTAAGAATTAAATGAAAGAAATAGTTTCAAGTAAAACGCTGGGAAAAATGTTATGCAGTTTATCTGCCTCGCTGTACTGTGTGTGTTTACCCTTTGCAAGGATTCAAGTATCTCTGGATAAGAGCTACCTTTCTGATTTCCATCCTCATTTGTAAAGCCATCAGAAAAGGTTAATGAGGATCTCAGTTCTCCACTAAACTCCAGTTCTTGTTTTCTGCATGCAGCAGATTCCCCCTCACTAATTTAATTTACCATAGGGGTAGCATGTGTGAGGGGGTATCTTCAGGCTCTGTACCTGCATTTTAAAGGCAAAACTGGTCCCACCAGAAAGTTAAAAGAATTTCCTCTCTCCTAGTTCCCAAAAAAAAAAAAAAAAAAAAAAAAAAAAAAAAAAAAAAAAAAAAAAAAAAAAAATCAGTGACCATATAAGTATAAATCCTACTAGTTTCTGAAACAAGGTCAACAACAGTTTTTGAGAGCATTTTATAGGGTACTTGGGTTCATATTTCTTCATCAGCTAGAATGCCCCAAACTCACACCAGAATCTGGCTGCCTGCAGCAGGCAACTGTTCCTCTCTCCTTCCTGGAGAAGGAATTTATGCAGCAGCTGGATATGTCTCCTGGAATAAGTCAGAGCAATCAGTGCCAGTGTAGCATGTCTGACTACCTATCCACTAATTTCCATGCACTAAAATGCTTTATTCTTGGAAGGAAAAAAAGTTTCAGGTCTCAGCCTCCTTTCAGCATCTTTTCAGCTTTCTCTGTTGGCATGCTCATCATATGGAGAAAAGACAGATAAACGTAGAGTTTCTTCTCAGTATCCCTCAGGAATAACCCCCTTTCCCACTGCTGCTGCAGAGCACCAGACACTGTTTAAATGGTGTGACATAGCAGTTCCTGTTCAGCAATGGCATGATGTTGAAAAGCATCATTCTATATTTGTGTGTCTATAGCTGTTGCTGTTCCTCCTTTTTTTTTCTTCTTTCTCCCTGATATTGTTGTTGTCTACAAAAAGAAAATGTGAGTCAAATAGCATCAAACTTGTAATACCACAATGATTAAGAAATGAAAAAAACTGAACTTTCTGGTCTGTAGTACTGCTTTTAATGGATTTGTGGTGTTTATCTGCTATGGGAACTCTTACGTGTCAATCAGCTATGTGAAAAGCATGAAAAATGCTGAAAATAAAGCAGAGGACTTCAGATTAGATAAACAGATACAGAGAGACTATTATATCTTTCCAAGAATATTTTCAAATACTGAATATGTCTTGCACTAAATTAATTTGTTCCCTTTCTGAAGTTTAGATGTTACTGTCACAGAAACTACCATGGCAGCTGACACTCATGGCTCTCTTGCTGGTAATTTGAAGGGAAACCCAAGGGTCAAAAGGACCAGGAAGACTGTCTCTTGCCCTCTAATGAGGATTGTTCTGGGATTACGCAGAGTTTCAGCAACTGGTGTGAGGAGAACCAGAGCTACTGAGGGTATCAGACTCCAAGATTCTCTTGGCAATTCACTTGTTAATTCTAAAGGACATTTTTAGAAAAAGTTCATTTGTCTCAAAAGAGCCCAGCTACAAGGAGGAGATTGGAAGACCTGTGTTTTTTGCTTACTCTGAACACAGCATAGCACTTGCTGATTCAATGAGCAGCTCTTGCTCCTCAGCATGTGCTTGACAGTGTTGGTGAGAGCACCCTCTTGTTGGGGGCCTGTGCTTCCTGTGTTCCAGGTTCTCTGAGCCAGACCCCAGCCACACACTAGAGGAGAGAGTGGTACACTGGTATTTCAGCCAGCTGGACAACAACAGCAGCAATGACATCAACAAGCGGGAGCTAAAGCCTTTCAAACGCTACGTGAAGAAGAAAGCCAAGCCCAAGAAATGTGCCCGGCGCTTCACTGATTACTGTGACCTCAACAAGGACAAGTCAATCTCGCTTCAGGAGCTGAAAGGGTGTTTGGGAGTCAGCAAGGAAGGAGGTGAGTGCTTTTTCTTCCTCATTGTATGACAGTAAAAACTGACAAACAAATGACAAATAAAAACTGAGTTACCGCAAATTCAGAAATTGGTTTGCTCCCAGCTGTTTCAAAAGTGCCACAGTTTGTGTGAGCAAATGAGTGGGATTTATACACTGCCATGCAAAAGCTTGTTACTTCTCCATCTTCTATGCCTTATCACAGACCTCTGTGCTAAGCACTATACAGAAACAGGACAATAGATGAGGATTCTTGGCCAGACTCTGCTTGTACTGTTGAAGTCCTTGGAAACTGGTTAAGAGCAGGTCCCTTCTGAGTAATACCCTGCTAACAAGATTCTGTTGTCTCAGCCATGCAGAATGGATGATGTATGAGCCAGCACAGACCCAGTCCTTCTCTGGAAGCCCTGTTTACTAACAGAAATAATATTTATTTTCATTGCTAAATTCAGCATGCAGGAGAGCAGATGATGCAAAGAGAACAACTCTGAAATAAAGCACAGGGCTGTACTGTTCCCCCTTTTCAGACTTAAATTATACTTTGAGATTGGGGGAGAAATAAGGCATGTGAACAACATATTTTCCTTTCTATTTAGTGTCTGAGCATTCAACCCACCCTCCTGCCTTTTCTTCCTTTTTTCATCTTCACCTCATCATCTGTTGGGACCCAAACCAAACTGATATTTTTGGAAATTTTAGGAATTGAAACTGTTCAACCCAAATTCAATAATTATCAGTCATTCTTGACTGTGGGCAGACTTGCTTGGCAGGAGAAGGCAAACAGGGAGATTCCAGGGGACCAATTTCCTGTGCAGGTGTTTTGGCTGTGCAGACAGCTGTTGTTATAAGTTATAAGGTAGTTGGGAAGGGTGGCTTTTTTTTCTCCCTTCTTAATCTTTCCTTAGTCCTTTTCTCAGGTTTAGCATGAGTGGGAAGGGAGTCAGTACATTTGGGTGTTGGGAAATTGCATTTTCTAGGTGATTTGCAAACATCTTAGTTACCATAATAAGCATATAGCATTACTTGTCAGCTGTGAGAAGCAGTCAGCTTCCTAGCCCTGTGGAGGTGGTTTTTTAATCATCAGTACCTTACTAAGGAGTGACATACTAAAATAGCAATCCTTAATTTTATTACCTTCCCAATAAGACAAGTATGCCAAATGAATTTTATTGCTATTTGGCCTGGAATAAGACTCTCTGGAATCTGCTGCCCTGGCCAACTGACTGTTCAAAATTGTGTTTATGGAAGGGGAAAAAATCAAAGGGAGAAAATGTGAAACTTTGAGCCCATGTTAAAAAGAAAGAAGGCAGCAAGACATTGTTGTGAGTGTCTGATTGTCCAACTGTTTGCTGAGAACACAGCCTTGACCTTTCATGGTTTCTTCTGTTGTATGAGGACAGGACTGTGGTCAAAAAGGGGCTCTGATCTTGTTCTGTCATACAGCTCCACATACCTACTACAGACCTGATAAACCTTGAGTATGAAAGATAAAGGGATCAGTTAAAGGATGTTGAGGACTAAAAAGCAGTGAGGAGGCAGTGTAGAGAGCAGGATCTAACATGGAAGAAAGAACTGAGGGAGAGTGCTCCAGAGGTGCAGTAAGCAAGTTTGTAATGGATCTTTTTTAAGAAGTCATGAAGTTGTGAGGTAGTAGATGACATATTTTCTATGCTTCCTGTTCCTAAGAACTGCTAAATTTAGAAACAGTCAGTATCTTTGCCTTTGACATGGACCCCCACAAATCCTCTCTGGACTGGAGAGAGATGGTTGGATTATTAGGTGGATAAGGAATTGGTTGGATGGTCACATCCAGAGATCAGAGTCCTGATAGACATCAGGGACAAGTGGTGTCCCTTGGGGTTCATATTGGACCAGTGTTATTTAATATCTTCATTAATGACATAGTGAGATTGAGTGCACCCTCAGCAGATTAGCAGATGACACCAGGCTGAGTGGTGCAGTTGCCATTACTAAATGGTGAGATGCCATCCAGAGAGACCTGGACAAGCTCAAGAATGGGAATCTTGGCCCCATGGGAATATCATGAGGTTTAAGACAACCAAGGGCAAGGTCCTACACCTGGTTCAGGGCAATTTCCAATATCAACACAGGCTAGGGACTGAACAGATCAGAGCAGCCCTGCTGAGAAGGACTTTGGCGTGCTGGAGGGTCAGAGGCTGGACATGACCCAGCCATGGGCACTCCCAGCCCAGAGAGCCAAACGTGTCCTGGGCTGCATCCAAAGCAGCGTGGGCAGCAGGGCCAGGGAGGGGATCCTGCCCCTCTGCTCTGCTCAGACCCCACCTGGAACCCTGCATCCAGCTCTGGGTGCCAGCACAGCAAGGACAAGGAGACCTGCTGGAGTGAGTCCAGAGGAGGGCCACCACAATGATTAGAGGGATGGAGCACCTCTGCTGTGAGGAAAGGCAGAGAGAACTGGGATTGTTCACCCTGTAAGAGAAGGCTTGGGTGACGTGATTGTGGCCTTCCAGTACCTGAAAGGAGCCTGTAAGAAAGAGGGAGAGTGATTTTTACAAGAGGGAGTAACTTCAAACTGAAAGAGAGTAGGTTTAAATTAGGTATTAGAAAAAAATTCTTGACTATGAGGGTGGCAAGGGCTGGAACAGGTTGCCCGGAAAAGCTGTGGATACCCCATTGCTGGAATATCAAAGGACAGGTTGGATGGGGCTCTGAGTAGCCTGGTTTAGTGAAAGGGGACCTTGCCCATGGCAGGGAGGTTGGAACGAGATGAATTTTAAGGTGCCTTCCAACCCAACACTCTATTATTCTGCAATCTTACCCCTTCTCTAACTTTCCTTTATCCTGATCATAGGTGCATGTAGTCAGTCCCTGTATTTTGCTGTCTTTCTGTGCACCATGGCCTCCAAAGATCTGCTGGGGCTGAGGTCACTGGGTTCAAGCCAAGAGCTAGCTGGAAACCTTTTTGATGATGTACTTGCAGTTGTAAACTGATGATGTTAGATGAAAACAAAACTTTTCATGGAAATGTTTCTGTTTTAACAAAAGCTTTGTTTGAAAGTTCTTCGGGTCTAGCTTGGATGAGGAGGGGTTGCAGGAAGGCAAGGAAGGTTATAATTTCCCCTTTCTATACTTCATTACAAGTGGACTTAGCTCAGATGTTCCAAGTCCCCTTTGGGTGTCCAGTAGCATAAGGACTAAAATTAAGTGGGTCATCATTCCAGGTGAGTATGCCTCTTGCTAGGCAATTTGAACACTTGGAATGGTTTTGAAAATAAAACATAATACAAATTTTGTAGTATTTGGGATGCTGAGGAAAACAGATACTAAGTGTTCTGCATTTTTATCAGTGTTTTGCTTCTTGTTGGTTTTTTTTTTTTTTTTTTTGGTGGCCAGTTCCATCCAAAAGTGGAAATAGAGCTGCTTAAAGGAAGCATAGAGCATAGATAACACACTGCTGTTATAGGCCTCTCAGGACCTAAAGAGTCCAAATGAGATTTATATGTGGGATTCAGCTGGGATATTTCTAAGGACTAACCTCAGTCTGAGCTCTCTCCAGCTTAGAATTAAATCTGTTTGAGATGCATAGTTGTCTGTCTTCCCTTCCTTAGCAGTCTGTTCATATCTGTGGTAACCTAATATGTGGGTACTGCCAGTGGTTCTCCAGTGAGGAAAATAGCTGCCCAGCCTATCAGAAACCCTTCCTCTTTTCCATCCTTATGGTGACCCTAAAAGCTGCTGGCATATCTGCTAGATCTGGTGGGCACCTTGCACGGATCTTGTCCCTCTCTTTAAACCAGACTTGTTTTTATCGGGGGCCATTTACATGGAAAAATGCCATTCTTGGATCTCAGAATGGAGCAGCCACATAAGAGTGAGTCACCCTTTGAGTGTTTGCAGAAGCCTGCAAATGGCTTCTTGAATTGGGGCAGAACAGGCAGGCAGGGCTTTTAGCTTGGAGTATGCCAGAAACAATCTTTGCCATCACTTGATCTAGGATTGTTTGAGGAATTGTGGAAGGAAAACAGACTGATTAACAGCCTGTTAAAAGTTAGCATTCCTCTGCTTAGTCTGCACAGCCTGAGTTAAGGGGGGAATAATCTTTGATCAAAGAACAAATTTATCTCTCTATATTAGTCAAAAGGCAGGATCCCTGAGAGGAGATAGACACATATTGTAAAGCTTTGCTGGAAAGTTACTGGACCCAAGATTAACTGGAGTCCAGTGATGTTGGTGAGGAGGGCTGTAGATCTGAGTGAGGCTGGTGCTAGTTGTGCTGGCTGCAAAATGTTGGAGTTGAGTTTTACTTCTATATTCTTCCAAATTCAAAAGACAAAGTCAGCATTTTGTGCCTGCCCACGGAGGAGCTAAGGGAATAAGCAGCAAAGAAATGTCCCTCTGCCAGGTGACGGGAAGTTCCCTCCTGCCAGCTCAGATCCTGTGATTGCTTTGCTATCCAAGAGCTTGTCAGATGGTAGGTGTTGGGCTCACTTCACAGGCCATGAGGATGTCTGAGGTGGAACTCAGCCACCAAAAGCGCAGTCCAGAAACAGGATCGAAATGTCTTAATTAGAAAGTGTACGTGTGTGTAATTAAACAGAATGTTTCTACTGAATCTGAGGAAATATTACAGAAAGAAGGAAAGGTAGACAAACAATCAACATCAGATTTCATTCAGTGATGTTTTGGACCTTTCTTATTGCTATCTTGAGAAGTAACTGCATGCTTGGGAGGCTGAGAATGACTTGCTCTATATCATTACTGTACAAGCCACTGTGTGGGAGAAGGTAGCAAAATGCAGTCACTGGGAAAGGCCTATGGACCAATGATGATAGAAAATAACAATAATCTGAGTGGCCATGAAAAAACTGTAACCAGGTAATGACTGAATTAAAAAGGAATTTCAATGTACATTTAATTACTTTTAGATTAGAATCAAAGAAGCTACACCGGTTCAGTGTTTGGATTATTTTGTACAGAATACTCCCCTTTGGAGCTTTGTAGAGGTGCTATAATTTGCCTTTAATCTTGACAAAAGTTAGTGATATTATGAATCAGGACATCAGTATTGTATTGAGAACAGAAGGCTGCTTCTCTCCCCAGAAGGTGAAAGGTTTTCTCAGTATGTCTGAGGAATAATAATTTCCTATAAAAAGCTGCTGGGGTTTCCTTGGGACTTTTTCTTTTGAAAGACACCTGGCCTAATCCAGTGTGACTAGAACTGTTATCCAAGACAGCGTACTTGTGAGGATGAGCAAATACTCTGCTTTATGAAACTTCCCAAATGATGGGATTTTACCCCATAATGCCCAAGGACTTCCCAGCTAAATGTTAGTAACCCACAGTCACTGCCTGCCACGTTCCTTCCTCTCTGGTGTCAGCAGTGCAGTGTTGTGGCAGGGCTTTGCCTGTGACAGGTACCCACGGCTGGCCTGGTTTGCAGGGCGGGCAGGCAGCTGAAGGCGGTGCTCTGTGCCCCCAGAGCAGCAGGGGATGAGCCCAGCGCGGTTCCCCCGCGGCTGCACGGCCGCAGCACACCGGCCATGGCAGGCAGGGATGCTCCTGCCTGTGCGCACACCGGCCCAGAGCTCCGCCTCTTTCCAAAGGCACGCAGTGCCCACCCAGCTCTTTGCAGAGGTGGGCCGTGCTCGTGCATTGCGCTGTGCTGCAGGCTCACCTGCACCGGGTGTTAAAGGAGGGACGCTTCTTTTGGATGCCCTCTGGCTTCCCCAGGCTGCCAGCCAAGGCAGTGATGCACAGCCTGGCAGTGCCCTCCGGGGCCCAGCTGTGGGTGCCAGTCAGCCCAGGCAGATCCTCTGGCCCTGTGGAGCCTCTGCCCATGGCAGCAGAGCCACATTTGACACACGGGCATCAGCGAGCCGTGGTTCTGCTGCTCCCAGCAGGGCAGGTGGCTGGTACGGGGCTGGCGTTCAGGGTCTTGGAATAACTTACTGTGCTTATACAGTTTCTCTTATTAAAGTTCTCTAAAGCTAACAGGCTGTGCTTTGTGACCCATTTCAACCTTGGCCACTGCCACCTTTTTCTCCCCCTGGCTTTTCCTTCCCAGCAGCTCCATTCCCATCTTACAGTTCAGCCTCCTGGCCCTTGGGGCTTCCTGCACCTCGCCCCTGCCCTCCAAGTTTCTGCCTGTCTTGTTCCTGCGTGTGCAGAGCTGCGTGTGCATTAGAGTACTTGATGTGCAGAACAAGCTGTGCAGTCAGGTCATGTGCACGCACAAATCAAAGTCATAGGCTGGAGTGCAGGGTGGCAACAGGCTTACTGCTGCTGGCTGGGAGCAGGAGCTCCCATTTTCAGCTAATCCCTGAAATCAGAGGAAGCAGCTCACAGGAAGTGTGACATGCTTTTGACAGCGCCTGTAGTCCCTGAGCTGTCTGTACCCAGTGCAGAGGCCCTTGCCGTGAGCTCCATCTGGTGTAGGGTCCATGTGCCTGTTACCTCAGTGCAGTCACAGCTCTGCCCTTCTGCCCGGTATAAGTTCAGGTCTTGGATTTTAAGCACTTGTTTGTTTGATTCAAGTGAAAGACTTAATAAAACTGGGCTGTCTGTATTGTCTGTACGTTCACTCTCTCCTGGCTGCCCCCTTTCTACATGGCATTATTTTGCTTGCTTGGGGAAACTTCATGATACTACTTGTATCCTTTCTTTCGTCTTTCCCTTTCCACTGATCAGTTTAACTTTGTTGTTTCTTGCCCACACAAAACCTCTGGACTTCATGGCATTCAGCTTCTACAACAGCAGGTATTTAACATCTCTCATCTTGGGCACATTGGTTAGACTCTTGCATGTGAATCCTTTTGGCAGAACTTGCTGTGAGCATGCTCAGGGGGGGTGCTTTGAACCTGCTCTCTGGCAACAGACAAGGGAAGGCTCCTTTGATATGCCATAGAATTTACTTCCTTTAATGTGGTTCTTGGATTTTGCAGGTAGCCTGAGCAGTTTGCCCAATGGAAAAAGACAAGGCCTTAACCCTTTCAGTGAGTATCTTGTCAAAATGTTTTCTTTTTTCCTGTGATAAGCATGTATGGCAGAATTAATTCTCCATTGTTCTCCTATGTTCATGAACAGCAATATAGAAACAGCTGGAAACCAAAGTTGTTCTTAATAGATAAAAATAAACCAAGATGCAGTTCCATTGTATATTTCAAAGTCCAGTTCTATGTCTTTTGCTGGAACAGATGATATGTTGCTAAGGAATTAGAATAGGACAAAGCAGCTATGGGATGACTACTCTCCTATCCTACTCTTCCTTCTGCTATCAAGGAATAACTTAGGTGATTTGTTGTGTTTACATTACTCCATGGACAAGTTCCCATGAAGACTCCTCTATTGTGGTAAAGGTCTGCTCTCCCCTGTATTTTGTGGCATTGAATCACATGGACCCTTTCATTAGGCATGAACAACATCATTTGCTTTGCTTTTATACTTGCTGCCTCATGGTTTGTTTTTTTTTGGTAGTTCTCATTTTGGATTGTAGGAAGAAGTGAGAAGTTCTCCCTTGCCTTTATCTTCTGCCACTTGTTCTATAGTTGTCCTACATATGTCTGGTTAGACTACTTTTTGTGTTGAGGAGACCTGTCTGTTTATTTGTTTAATGCCAGAAGTCTTCCTATACCTCTTGCTGTCCTCCTTATCTTTGTGGGGAATGTATCTGGTCCTGGTGAGATGGGCTGAACAGAGAACTGAAGATAAAGATCAGCTACACGTTGTACATTGATGATGTGATGTTTCCTGGTGTGTCCTCCATTAGGAGTATGTACTTGATTTTTGCCTGCTGCTAAAAGCTGAGCAGAGGCATTTGAGCAACTGCTGTGGCTTCAGCCCCCTCCTTGTCACTCAGAGTGCTCAGTGTAGGACAGGTCATCCACACTCCTGCACTGCACTTACAGACAGGGAAAACGATCTGTTGTTTTTAGGAGCTGGTCATTGAGCGCTGCAGGCACCTTTTGCAGAGCTGTGCAATTGATTGCAAATATGGCTACCTGAAATAGTTTTAAATTTGACAATATTTGCCCCCTGTGACAGGGCATATTGATCAGCAGTGATCCCAGTGAGGCCTTTCCTCCCAGTGAGGTAACCTTTCCCCTCTTTGAAAATCAAATCCCTACTTGGCTTTCTCTTCAGCATGTTTCCACCTGTTATTAATCCACAGAGCTGTAGCTTTGATCCCATAAGAGCTTTGGTTCTTTGAGAGCCTTTGGTGAGGGGCTTAAAAGCTTTCTGAAGAAAGGCTCCTCCAAGCCCTGCTTGTCTGCTAGAGAAGGAGGCAGCTGGCTGTGGCTGATGGGGAGGTGGTGGCAGGGCATCTGGCAGCAGTGGGTTTCTGCATCATCTGTGCCAGGCAGAAGAGCAGAGCAAGGGATGTTGGACCAGTTATTTCCCTAGACTGCATGCCCATTTCCAAGGAGGGGGAGGAAAGTGGTGTTTTGTGTTTAAAAATATGTCAGTCCCTAAGGCTCCATGTGACTCATTCAATGCTTTTTCCAGCAAGGCTGTTTCATTAGCCCCTGGTTGTTTTCAGCCTCACAGCTTACTCTGGGATCTCAGTTTTCTGGGGCCATGGCTTCAGCAGAGGCTATACTGGATCTATATCAGACAGGTTTCCTTTTGTTTTAATTTGCCTTTTTCCCTTACTTGTTCTGCTTCTGTTCTGTTTTTCCCTCCTTGTCCACCCCACCCTACTCTTTCAGTAGGTCGCCTGGTGTAGCAGCAGAAGACAAGAAGGGAAGGCAGGAGCTGACTCAAAGGAAGAAAAGATCCAGTGACAGACAGACAGACACCTTGCTGCTTGTGAGCAAGCACGCAGCATCAGCAACATCCAGTGTAGTAGAAGTGGCACCCAGAACATTTGCACTTTTAAAAAAATCAGTTTGGGTTTGTTTTTAATTGCTTTTCAGTGCCATTATCTAATACTTTGGAAAGTGGAGGGAAGCAGTATCATGACTTTTTTGAATTGGAACAGCTACTGATGATGTAACATTGAGTTCACTGGGACTCAAAGAATTTTATATACTGTATATAGATATATATGTAAATTGTACAGTTGTCTTGTACAGGGGTTGGAGTTACTGTTCTGTTCCTCCCTTTGCTTTTGAAGGCTGTTAGGGTTAGAGGGACACTTTGCATTTAGTGGATTATAGCAATGCATTAATTTCTGCCACCAAACCATCATTCAGCCTTAACAGCACTTAACAGCACATGTGCACACAGTGCCCCAGATACCAAATGCTTCTTGAGGGCAGCTGAACCCCTTTTCTTACCATAAAGCTCTTTGCAACTCAGGCAGTTGGGTTTTTGAGAGCACAGATTTCATGTAAGTATTGGTGCAAAGCTGCTTAAAGTAGGGATAGAAAAGGCTTGTATTAGGGATGTACAGAAGCAGTTTGTGCACCTGGTGCAAGTTGGGCAGAAATGAAATACAAATGCATTTCTATTCATGCTCAGATAGCATGCTTAGCAAAGATGTGCCATGCCTCTGGAATCTAAAGCTGTAGGAAGGATGTGGGAGCCATAGGCCTAGTAGAGTCAGTAGAGTGAAGTCTTGCATCTTCTGCTCTGACAAAGTGTTCAGCTGTATGTTGTAGAGCAATAAACATCTTTTATAAGAAGCTTGCTAAAAGCAGCATTAGCCTGCCTTGTGCTTTGCTGAAGAGCAAAGAACTTGTCATTGCAGACAGACACAGTCATGCTGCTGTTCCCCAGGAGTCTGCTTTACTTCTGTTTCAACACTACAGGTTGGGCCATGCTCACTGGTGAGGTCTGTCAGCAGTGACCTTTCTTGTCCTTGGGGGTTGTGAATCCAAGCTCTCCTCCTGCACAGTGGTGTGCCTCCTGGGTACTGACACTGGGGTGTGATCAGCAGTAACACTGAAGTCTTGGAGTGAGGAGTCTGGTGTTCTTGGAAGTAACAGGGGCTGTGTCAACCACTAGAAGTTTTACCAAAGTTGTTGCTTTGGCAGGGGTGCCCATAATGGCAATCCTAGATTTGGGCAGAGTGTGATGGGACACACAGTGTTTTGCTTTGTGTATTTCCAACCACTGGCAGCACTTGCCTCTTATGAGCAGCCTCCCACTTCAGATCTGGTGATACTTCTGCCACTTATCTCTGGACCAAGAGCCTGTTAGAAGAAACTGGACTGGAGGTGATGAATGCCAATGTGAGATCACACCAGCAATTACTTGAAACAGCAATAGCTTGCTGTAGAGACTGGACTCATCCCTCAAGGCTCTGTTGCTTTGGTGAACGATGATACAACACAGCATTTTCACTTTGTTATATCACCATGACAATAGCATGCGATAAATACATCACCAAAAAAAGTGTCCTGATGCAGTAAGTTAGTACTTGTTGACAAAATGGAAAGTTAAAAGAAAAACTAACAAGCCTTTCTATAAATAGCTGTTTAAGAGTAATAATAACTCTTCCTCTGGGAAGTATATTGGAGCTAATTAAAACATACGGCGTGGTTGAAAACACCTCTGGTAATATGTGAAATAGACACCATACCATCATAATATAAAGAAGTCATCTCTTTAGCAAGAACAGATCCTGCTGCTGAATCTTCATGGTTTCTCACAGACAACTTTTTTGGCCTGCCAAGCTCCCACCTTCTTGATTGCTTCTTCTCTTTTTTGGTTTTGTTGTTGTTTTTTTAATGCCCTGTGCACATCTTTTATGTGTTGAAATAATTTGGTTTAGTGTATAGTTAGAAATGTCCATGTCACATTCACTAATCCGATTGTAGGGAGTAAAGAATGAAACCAACTGTATAAAAAAAACCCCTCTCAATTTTAATATTCTAGTTTTAGGGATTAAAAGTTCTGGCTGCTGTGTTGGTGTTTGTTTGGTGGTTTGGGGTTTTTTGGGGGTGGGGGTTTTTCTTTGTTTGGTTGGGAATTTTTAATGTATAGTTATATCCAGCAGAACCAGATAATTGGATGCCTCTAGGAATTCTATCAGCCAAGCACTGGGGCTGGGCAGTGCCGCACAAGATTGTGAGGGGACTGCAGAGCTGCTAAAACTCACTACATCTTCTGGAAATAAACCAGCCAGTCACCACTCCTGCTTGTTACATAAATCCTTCTGCTGACCTCCTTTTTCTTATCCTTGTGTCCTTCAGCTCCAAAAGACATGAATTCACATGTGGTTTGCAACTAAAATGGGGTCAGTTCTTCAAGGAAGGCAAACAAGGGGTGGCTGTTGGTTAACTTTGGTATTTGTGGGTATTCCTGTTGCTAGGCCAGGGCTAACTTTACAGGCAGATTGGGGACCAGGCATTACATTGCTTTCCCCTGTCACAAGTCAGTTCCAAGTCCCTGCACCTCGACTTGCTGAATTTGCATGGGTCTCTGAGCAGCTTCAGGCAACACTTGTACCTTGCCATGGAAGGTCCACCAGCATGATGGTGTAATGTCCAGGCAGAGGTCAGGCTACTTGTCCTGGGTTTGTATTGGAGGATTGTGCAGACCATACTGGTCCTGACTGACACAGCCCATGCTATGAGCTGTCCAACAACCTGTACTTATCAGATGTACCTCAGCTGCCCACTTCTCCTCTTGGTTTTATTGCCAGTCCACCTGGCTGCTAGGCCAAATTGTCCTTACCTGGTACTTGTAAGCAATCTTCTGCTCTGCCTTGCATCAGTAGTACCATATTTCTGAAGCTGGGACACAGTAAGTGTCAGTGTTGTGTCTGAAAGCAGATCCTGGGCACATGTCTCCTCATCCTTCAAGTTCTCCTGGGCCTCTCCAGCTCTGCTTTCAATGACAGCTGAAAATGGCTGGGACAGAGAAGAGAACCAGGACTCAACAGCACAAGTCATCTGTTTGTCCTGCCAGAAGTAAAAAACTCTCTCCTTTCTTGCTGATCTTCCAGGGGCATAGTGTGTTGTAGGAAATTGCATTGCAGTGGGATTCATTTGTGTGAAGGCATGCTTTCCATGGCCTGACTTTATATTGAACTTACCCTGCCCCAGCACATTTCTGCCTATGGCAAATTTGTTAAACTGAAAGGTATCTGTTTGGTTTCAGTTTTGTAATAAAATAGATAACTTTTGCTCCAGTGTCTTGTGGTGGTTACTTGCTGAATCCTGATTTCCAGTTACTCCTACAGCACTGTAGGAGAGGCAAGGACTCTTCCTTGCAGAGTCAGGTGTCAGTCTGTGGTTGGGTTTGGAGGTCTGTGATGTTTCTCCTCTGTGTATAAGCATTAAGGCTGAATTAAAACAAGCTCCAGAGTGCATTTCTGTGTTTGATGGTAGCTGTCTGAATCTGCCCAGCCTGCTTAGAAAGGCTGTGAAGCTTCAGCAGGAGTGTAGCAATGATTGTAGAAGGTGGGGTGGGGATCTCACAGCACAGGCTCCCCACACGACAGGTAGGAGAGGGGCACTGCACCTTGCCTGTCCCCACACCTCCCTTTCACATGGGAGCCTTCATACTTGACTTTGCAGGTCATGCCTCACTCCATGGGTGCCTGAAAATACTATCTTCTAGGTGTTGTCCAAATTATTTTAATCCTCAAAGACGGTAAGTAACAAGCTATGCTGGAAAGTGCTGCTGTTGTAAGAGAGGTTTTTCTAGGCTACAAGGACGTGGCATTCATCAGAGGCTGCAGGTCCATGGCAGAGGAGCCCACACACTGATCCCCTCAAGTGCATATGACCAGCCTTGTCATCACTGTCATTTCACTTGATCACATGTAAATCTCTTGCAGTGAATAAGGAGCCAACTAATTCATTGCACATGGAAGGCAAGGCAATTGCAGTCCCAGGGGAGGGTTTCTGCTTGTGTGGTAGTCACAGGCTGGACTGTTTGTAGGTGGTAAAGTGGGCTCTGCTAAGTCTTTAGGTGCAGATTCAACAATCAAAGAAGGAATTGCAGAGGTGTGACAGGTAATGTGCATGTGTCAAGAATGAACTGGCAAACCAAGTGAATTTCCTTGTATTACCTTGGGCTAAGGAAAGAGCAGTAGTTGTTATCTCTGGGATTCTGCAAGACTTAAGTAAAACCAGGAAAAAGGATGTTTTGAAAAAGAAGAGACCAATTTCTTGGCCATGCTTCCTGGTTCTGGAGTCGGACCTAAGGTACCCCAAGCTGCCTTCACCCTTTCCCTGGCAGTGCTGCCATTCTGTAAGCAAGCCAAAAGGATTGAAAAGGGCTTGCTTCTGCCTCTGCTTCCAACAGTGATACTGCCATTCTCTTCCTTCTCCCCCTGCCTTTTTTCCTCTTATCTGTAACATAACTAACACAATCGACATGCAGAATGTTGACCTGACTTCTCAGCAGCCAGCCCTTACAAGCCATTTCAGACAAAATACTTTGGCAACTATTCAAAAGCTGTTGTTAAATGGACAGAACAATCTGCAGAAGTGATTCTCCTTAGTTTGGAAAACACCTTGAATAGTAAATGGGTTAAAAAAATGCCAGCTTAGGAACTAAGGAGTCTTAACAGCAAGTGTTTAACAACAGTGGAGTGTTTGCCAGAAAACCCAAGACTGGCTACTTTGGGAAGCAACTGCACTTCTTGTAATTCTGCTGAGGTCCTTCTTACTGATTTTAATGGTGGGTTTTGTTTTTCAAAGGGGCCTTGCCTGTGCACTCCAGGAGTTGTCTAGCTTTCATTCAGAAAACACCACAAACTCTGTGCTATGTGTTTTAGCACAAACCTATCTCCCCACCTCCTGCAAAAGCATAAATGAACATTTATTTCACATTATGTTTGCATTCAACACATTGGGACTGAGGGTCTTCAGCTGAGGCAGAAGAGCCATGGCCCTGCTGTGTGCTCAGCCAGCCCACACCCACAGCCCAGGCAGTGGTGGTGGGTGGCTCTTTGCCCCCTGAGCTAGATCTGCACCGTGCTGCAGGCACAGTGTGTACACTGGGCAATGAGGGAGGCAGCTCCTTGCAGCTCCAGTGGAGACTGAGGTTTCCACACCTTGCCTCTCTGGTGCCAGCAGGAATAGCTCAGGTCTCCTGCATATAACTCATGACTAGGTGGCCCTAGTTTGGACCTCAGAGTAGTTTCTTGGTGCAAGAACTGGGAGTCTGAAGTAGATGAATACAGCTCACCTGATTAAAATAAATTCAGTCCCAGTACAAAGCAGACCCTTAACTAATTGCTTTATGGTTTTTGAACAAAGGACTCTGGCAAAACAAATTCTTCTGTAGCATCTCTTGCTGTACTTCAAGCACTTAAAAACTGCAGTTTGAGTGTCCAGTGTCCCATTTTGCAGCACAGCACTACCCTTGCATAGCACTAAGTGCCACTGCTATCTCCCTCAGTCATGATTTTGGCTGGGACCACTGAAGTGATTCCTGCTGGCTTCACCATGTCAGAAAAGAGCTGACACAGCATCTGGCTGAAGAGAGAGAGCTATTTCTGAAGTGACTTGGATGTTCCCATCCTGAGCTGGCAGGTTGTCTCAGGGAAAGTTGTATGAAGGTGGCTGAGGTTGGTTTTGTTCACCTGCAGCCCAACAGGAAAGTTAATTTTTGCATCTCTGGAGCTGTTAAAATTGTTTCAAGTTAAACATTGCAAAAATTATCAGAGGACTTTTGCCCACACTAGAAGACTGCAAAGAAACCTTGTCCTTCTGCGATCACAGAAGTACACCCCTCCCCAAATATGCCAGCTAACTGGAATTTGGATGGTAACAGGAACTTAAGATAAAGGGGATACTATTGTCCAGTCATCCCAGGTCTGGGGAGAAAAAAAGTGATCACCAGTGATACTGGAAGAGAGACTGGAATGCTGATGGCTCCAGTGTTCATGGGGCAAGTTGCAGGTGAGCAGTACAGCCTTAGCCACCTTCATACAACTTTCCCTGAGACAACCTGCCAGCTCAGGATGGGAACATCCAAGTCACTTCAGAAATAGCTCACTCTCTTCAGCCAGATACTGTGTCAGCTCTTTTCTGATAAGGGAAGAGGCAAACCCTGTGAGGAGGGTACTGTCTCTTTGTCCTTACTCAAATGAACTCAGCTGTGGTAACTCCCCAGCTGGGGAAGTACTGGCACATCCATAGATAGCCTGAAGATTTTCATCTCTGCTGATGGGCTGTAATGGGCCAAAATGGACTCAAAGCCCTCATGTTACAGGCAGCTGCATTGTCTTAGAAGGTGTCAAAGATTCCTGAACTGCTCCACAACATTACATCATCCAGTTGAAACTCCCTGTCCCAGGGGACATTACGTGGGTGTTCCTACCTGAACCACAGTGAATATAAATCCAGCAGATGTGATTTGGGGATTTCTCCCCACCACTTCTTCCAAAGTTCCCCGACCACACAATGGATCCAGTCTGAAACCATCACTTTGACCAAGAGACATGAAAATTGCAACAACCAAGTCTCATTGTGAGGCCCACAGGTGACCTTTTTACTCTTATCCTTTCCTTCTCTTTCTTACCCATTTTCTTAAGCACTATTTTTGTGCTTTTGTATTGCTATATTACTATACATAATAACAAAAATGGCTGTTTTACAGTGCAACCAAATGGTTTTCCAAGAAACCCTTTGTGTATATTTACAAACACCACTCATTCAGTGTCATTTCATTCCAGTCAGCCCTAAGGGATCTATTAGCAAGAACCTGGGCTACCCTTGCCTTCTGCAGGGGTTCTAACACAAGTGTTGAGACATCTGCTGCAAGCTTTTTCTCCTCAAAATGCACTTGGATACCAGACCTTTGTAAAATGAGTTAATCTCGAAGTACTAAGACTCCAAAAACCCAAAACATCAAATATAAATGAATTCAGAAAACTCATAGGCAGGATCTGTGAAGAGATGTCCTAAATGATAAAAGAGATCTGGGCACTGAAAAAGGAGTCATAGTCCAAATAAGAAACTATCCTGCTGCAAGAGAAATTAAGAGAGTGTAAGTAGAGATCAATAAAGTGGATCTGAGCTCTTCAACAGCCTAAAGCATGAGAAGAAAAAATATGAAATTTGGGATGGGTGTTGGAGCATTGCAGACTAGTACATGTGAGCTGCCAGGAGACTTAGAGAGAGCATGGCAACATCACCTAACTGGTGATGAAGAAAAACCTAGAGAATTACAGACCTGATATCTCTCTGTGAAAACCTAAAGAAGCAAGCTACTGACCAGTTATTCTCTAATCCTTTAAAGATGTATAAATTTTTAAATAATGGCAGGAATGGGTTTGTTGAGGTTTCACTAAGGACAAATCATTTCAAACTAATTTGATTCCATTCTTTGACAGGATAACTTGCCTTGTGGCTAGGGGGAAACAGCACTGGATGTGATATGTCTTGACTTTGGAGAGGCTTCTGGCACTGTCCCAGAAGACATTCTCGTACTTGAACCAAGGAACCACAGCCTATTTAGATTCACAATACATAGAATTCAGTGTCAAAGAGCTTTCTGGGGAAATCTTCCCAGTGATAGTTCAGATTCCAGATCTATTCTGTATTTTCAGCAATAACTTTTGGAAATTGCTATGCTATAAATTTTCCTGGTGATACCCAATGTTGGGTGGGATACTGGGGAGCCTGGGGGAGGTGCCTGTCAGCACCTATATAGGGTAGGAAGTGAATGTTTGATAATTTGAGCAAACAACCCCAGTCAACAGGATAAGTTTCAGCAGAGGCATGGGATGACCAGCCATGAGGCAGCTGTGAGGATCTGCAAACACAAAGTGAGACCCACTGGGCAGCAATCCCTGCCTCTAGCTTCTCAGAGGCTGGGAAAAGAGAAAGTTGAGAACCTGAAGGACTGTGCCACATACAAAACCTTCTTACCATAAGGATAGCAATGAGCAGTTTTCTATGCCCTTGTCTATAAAACAAGAAGAAAAAAAATAGCGATATCAACAGAAACTCTGCATTTGGCTTTCCTTTTAGTTTCTACCCAAGATGCTCCATAAGAAGGAGACTATTAAATCTCTTTTGGTAGCTTTAAGAGCTTATTTGGACACCCCTTGTATTAATAGAGACACAAAGGTGCTTTGTACAATATGTACATCCTTACTGCCAAGGATGTGCCATGGGGACTTTCTGAGAATACCTTTGAAGCTTTTGTATTGAGATTTATTCCCTCTACAGCTTTTTCATGCACCCAGGTTGTACTCATAATTCCCATGGAATGGGACCAGTGTTTCTGTAATGGAAGCTTATTTTTTTCAACATTAGAGGCATTTTCCTGGGAAGGTATTTGTAACTTCACAACTTACACCCTAAAAAAAAAAATCAAAATCTTTGTTTGAAGGGTTTATTCCTTTAATTCACCTGAATTTCACATGTTTCAAAGTACTTCCTAGACCTGTGAAGTTTTTTATTGCATTCTTGAAACTGAGCTGACTTCTGGGTGCATGTCCAGCAATGAGTACTAGGTGGGTCACAATTATTCTTTTAGCCACAGCTCCCACTGAGCTTGTCACATACAGCAGTGGCACAACCTGGGACATGGGTGAGTGGGACATTTAAGTGCAGTGGGAGCATCTGCTGAGCTCATCCACCTCACATCATGCCTTTTGATTCCATGTCTAAGCTCAAACTACACCCCAGGCCACATGGATAAGTGCAGCGTGGAAAAAGCACCAAGGGTATGTGCTTTTGGCAGTGGGGCAAAAGAATGAGCAAACCTCACCAGCCACTTGGGGCCTTGGGCTGGTCTGGCCCTGCCACCTACCCCAGACCTTCTGGGTAAAGGGAAGGCAGGGAGGAGGGATAAATCTACTCCTGGTGTTAATTATCTATATATTTCAAATTACTCATTTAAATAGCCGGAGGTACTTAATCCCCTCCTGTGACAGAGGCAGGTTGGGAGCACTGTGTGCTCCGCTGGGCGCTAAGGAGCACTGGCACACACAGCTCTGTCATTTGCAAGCTGGCTGCTGCTGGCACATGCACACAGATGACAACATCATTAAAAACATTTTTTCCATCTAATACTCCAAAGGTTATTCTTGGTGACAAGTGCTTTCCAGCTTGTGGCCAGGGCGGAGCAACTGCTGCTCCCATTTGTGCAGGCTGGCTCCTACACTGAGGCCATGACCAGATCTCTTGGATGCCTTTCTGTTACCATCTAGATCAATACCTATGTTCTATTGTGCTGTCAAGATATGGATGAGGTGAACTGAAGGTGAACAAAGGTTGTTCACCTCTAGTTGTTGCCTCTAGCTTCTAATCTCACCAGTGTCCAGGTACAACAATACTGGGTGTCCTCCAAAATGTTTTCCCAAAGCAAAGGGCTATGCTGGTAGAGACATGCAGGTAGGCATCATCCCACTACAGCAGCTGAACCCTGAAGAGGCACATGCAGCTGATGGGGGCTTCTCCTTGCAGCTGGTTCTGTGAAGAGGCCTCCTGGTGGTACTTAGGGATGGAGAGTAGTGGAGGGGTCCTTCCATGCCAGGGACAAGTGACTTACAAACAATTCCAGCAGTCCCAGACATGGAATCAGAGGAAAAATACATCACAGAATATTTCTGTGGTTTGTCTGAGCTTGTCCAGAAGAGTCCTTATCACACCAACACCACAGTAATTACCAGAAAGGTGACAAAGCCCAATCCATGTGCTGCAGTTACCTCCTTCCTAACTTAAAACCTTTGCTCCATGTCTCTAAAAAACACTTCTATTTCTCACTGTATTGTACCACAAGAGATTCCTGATGCTTGCACACTCCTCTTACTTAATCCAGCTTTCTCTGGCTTGGCCCCTTTGGTTCTGGATCTAAGCCTCAGAACCTGGGGACCAGGATATTTCTGCACAGCAGTGGCAGCAAACCAGCCCCAAAGGCCCCCAGCATGTGATAGAGATGGCCATGACACTCAGAGTGCTTCAGTAAAATTTCAGAAGGCTTCAAGCATCAGCACTTTATTATCTAGAAGTCTTTCATACCTTTTCTACGTAGTCTTCCATGGGCAGCTCCACACAGCTCTGGCTCTTTCTCTCCTCCTTCTCTGTTCCTTCTGCAGTTCCATCTCGCTCCTTTCTGTCCCTAGCACGGCCACCTAACCCTGTCTGTCCCTTGTATGACACCTTACCCTTTCTGTCCCTCACACCACCTCCTGTCCCTTCTCCTCACAGGAGGGCCAGCAGACTCCAACTGAGTCCCTCCTAGCTAAACTCACCCTTTATCACACCCAGAGCTGGGAGGGTAAGGCTGTTCCCACTCCTGGATGATTAACACAGCTGCAATATATCAAGGGCAAGGTTGCCTTCAGCATCATCTCCATCTGTCTCATCACACCAACACCCCCCAAAATCCCTCTTGGTCCCATCATTGGAGTCAAGGACAATGAACCAGAGCCTAAGCTGGAACTTGTGTGCCTCTCCTTAGGTCAGAAGGAGGAGTGCTCTCTTTGGGCAGGAACTGTCCAGCAGCATAAGAGGTGGGAAGTGACCCCACATGCCTGTGGAAGGGTGTGGGAGTGTGCAGTACCCAGGAGGGCAGTGGTTTCTTTTTGGCTTTGCCAAGCTCTGTCTGCCCAAGGAAGCGACATTCAGGGCAGCCTTGCCACAGCTGCTCTGCCAGGGCTGCCTTTCCTACTGCAAGAGTGCCCAACCAGGAATTCTTCCACCCCACTTGGTCGTTTTGCATTGCACTGTGAGGAGCCCAAGCCCCAGTCTCCCCTGGAACCCCCTAAGTGGGCCCCATGCTGTCAGGCAAAGATAGGAGACTGGGGTTATGGGCTGCACCAGCTGCCCCTATGCTTCAGAGGGCAGGTAGGAACAGTTCTAGCTCAAGGACCACTGTAAAGGTCATTTTGAGGGTCAGGTGTCCAAATACAAGTGGAAAAAAATCAGTCAGTGATGACACTGGGTGAGGAGGCAGCATGGTACTGGCCAAAACTGGGACACAGTTCCTGGAGAGCTTTTGGGGTACAGATGAGTGTCTCTGCAAAACTCTTCTTTACCCAAAGGCTGATTTTTGACCAGCACCCATGCAGTGCAGCATCAGGACAGCAAAACCTGTGGGGTGCTGTGGGTTCCCTCTGTGGCAACAGTGATGGGGAAACTACTTGCAGCCAGAGGTACCACTGCTACCCACACCATGCATGGCCCTCAAACTATACGTCCCCATACCAGGGCACATCCCAGGGACAAGGCAGCTCTTTTGATCCCCTTGGCTTTTCCCTTCTGATGTCAGATGTGTTATTTATCCTCAACCACAGCAGTGATGCAGGGGAGGAAGCAGAAAGGGAAGATGTGCAGCCCAAAGCACCAGGGCTGCTGGGAGGAGCCAGCAGCTGTTATTGCAGGCTGCCATGGGAAGCTGATGGGAGAAACAAAGGGCAAAGATCAGCAGCAACAAAAACAGCAGCAAAACCTCCTCTCTGTCAGCCAGACAGGGGCAGGGGCTGCAGGGTCCTTCTAGCAGTACCAAACCTGGGGTGGGGTGGTGGGGGAACAAACCAGCCAGAGCCATTGCAACCAAGTCCAGGCAGCTGTCCCAACGCAAACAGAAGCAAGCAGATGGCTAGACCCACAATGAAACAACAGCTTCAGAAAAAAAAAAAAAAAAAAAAAAAAAAAAAAAAAAAAAAAAAANAAAAAACACAAAAAAAAAAAACAAAAAAACAAAAAAAAACCACCACAATCTCCAAAGGCACCAAACCTGTTTTGTTTTTTTTTAGCTTGCATATTTTTAATGGAGTAAAAAAAAATTAAAAGGAACATGCCACAGATGTCAGCCTGGTGCAGATCACCCTTCTGCATGGAGGGCACCAGGGGCCCCAGAGAGTTCCCTCATGGCAGCCAGTCCTACCCCCGCTCCCCTTCCCTGCTGTCAGCTGGAGAAGGAAGTGGATGAAAAGCACACGGTGGATACAGCACAAGCACAGAAGAGCACAGCAGCGCCCCAGGCTGGGCTTTAGCCAGGGATGGCTGTGCTGGCACAGGTAAAATAAAAGCTCAACAGACTCTCTATGTCCCAATAAAACCCAGCAACAATAACAATCTCCCCTTGAGAGCTGCACTTTAAACCCTCACAAAGAACATTTGGGAACTCTTGTAATTTTTCTTTTTGTGTCACACCTATGAGCTCTGGGGCTGATGGGCCGTGTGGCAGTGGCAGCAGCTGCTCTTGGTGGCTGCTGGCACTACTGCAGCCAGAAGGACCAGCGAGCTCAGTGGGAGCCTGGCATCGGGGTCTCTTGCCCATCTTTTGGAGGCAGGGTGTTGGATGTTTGTTGGCTTCAAACCCAGTGCCTTTCACTCATTGTGGGCTCCCACCAACAAAGTTCTGGCTGCCCATCTGAGAAGGATTCCTCTTGTGCCTCATGTATACACATGTATATATAGATATCTGATAAACATTTTGTAAGAAAATAAATACTTCATCTGTTTTAAGAACCATTCTTGCCTCCATCTAGTCACCTGCTATAATGTTACATCTCTTTTTGTCCATGACAACCTTGTTCCCATTGCTTTTTCCCTAACCATGGGCACCTCCTCCCTGCCTCTTGGGGCAACCAAAAGCACTGCAGCAAGCAGAACTGTACCTTTTGGCAGCCCCTCTCTTACTTGCTGCCTCCCAAAGTTTAGCTTATTTTAGGGAATTTGATGAAAATTGTTCCCTTTTACAAAAGCTGTTTCATGATAGAAGAAATGATCTTCATCTCAAAAACACTTTTACAAAGAGTAGGATTTTAACATTCTCTTCCAGGGCTCTCATTAAGAAATATTTTTCTAGATAGCACTGTTTATATAGATATAGGTATAGTTTTTATTTATTTTATTACCAACCCAACATTTCAATTTGCAGCTGTTGATGTAACTCATGACATACTCTCATGGTGGTGGGTTTTTTTCTTCTTTATCCTTAAAAAGAAATGCATTTAAAATTAAAATGATGCTTTTTTGTCTGTCTGGTGTTCTTGAAAGGAACTTGAGATGATGTAGGAGTCCTGACGTGGGTGGCAGTTTTTAAGCCCATACCTGTCAATGGCCTGGAGACCACCAGGGAGGTGCAGGTGCTGTGAAAAATGGGGCAGCGACAGGATGGAAGAGCAGCCACGCCACAGCTCTGAGTGGGATGGTGCTGGGAACATATGGGCATGCTATCCAGGTTTTCCTGAATGCATTTCCACCTCTGAGCAGGAGGACCACGCAGCAAACCTGCCACCACCACCATCCCAAGGAGCCTTGTGCTGCTTTCCCTGTCCCCCTTGCTCCCCCCAGAGCAGGATGTTTTATTTCTTTAACAGATGTAAATTAACATAATTTTATCTCCCTGCAGTACCACGAGCTCAAAGTTAATTATACAAAGAGAAATGCCATAGTCAAAATATACATGACACGTATTGTATTAGAGGGTAGGGGGTTTTTTCCTTCTTTTTTTCTTAGCCCAGGCAGGTGATTGAGATGCTACATGCTCCAGCTTTTGTCACTAAATGTGTGTGACTGTGTGTCTGTGTATTAAAAATATATCAGTCTTGTGATGTTCTTAAAAAAGAAAGAAATGGAATGTGGCAGGGGAGGAAATGGGTAACAGTGAAAAAGTTTTTGACTGTGTCACAGTCTTTTGTGGCTTCAGAAATACACATGTTCAACTCCAGCACTGACGGCAGCTTGAAGCTTTGAGTTTAACTTTTTAACATTTTTCAGATTAAGTAGTAAAAAAGGGAAAAAAAACCGAATCAGCGTGCTCCCCCAGAACCAGAAAACCCCCGAGCAAACAGAAAAAAAAGAAAAAAACCCCACAAATTCCTGAACCAGACTTCTGCAATTCTCAACTAGTAAAAATAAGGAAACATCTCCTTACAGTGGAGGGGTGCTTGGCAGGAAAGGAGATGACCCCCTATGGGAGAGGTGGCCTTTGGAGATGGTTGAAACTTCATCATTTCATCAAATAGGGTCAGTGCCTGGGTTTATTGTGTTTTATTTCAACACTTGTCATTGTTGCTTTCTTTTGTACCATTTTTGGATGGGTTTTGTCTCTGTTTTTTTCTCTCTGTGATGTTTTTGCCTTTCTTGGCACGTAGCTGTCCGACCATCTGGGCAGCGGCAGCCCCCAACGGACGGCCGTACCCTCCGGCGAAACCGCGATTCCAGGACTGGTGTCCGGTGAGGTAACGGAGGAGGCGGTCCCTCCCCCGGCAGCACCGTCCCTCCTAAAACCCCTTGATGTAGCAATAGGCCTCCAGGGTGGCGAAGAGGATGTAGAGCAGCCAGAGGCTGACGAAGAGCAATGTCGTGGCCACTTTGCAGCCCCGGGGGCCGCCCAGCTCCCCGCCAAGGTGGGGTCGCCGGCGGTAGAGGAGGACGCTGATGCAGATGAAGGCGAAGATGGTGAAGAGGGTGACGGAGAATGCCAGGGTGCCTGCTGACACCTGGAACTCCTGCCCCTGCGACGCCCAGTAGATCGCTGCCACTGACCACGCCAGCCCGATGCCCAGGAAGACGTTGACAGCGTTGCTGCCTGTGACATTGGTGATGGAGGCGTCAGCGTACATGTCCTGGATGGCTGCGGCTTTGCTGGCGAAGGTGTCTGGGATTGAGGGAGGAGGGAAGGAGAAATCACTGGGGGTCCAACAGGACAAAGAGACAACCCTTCGCTTCTGGGAGACAAGGGAGGCTCAGGTGTGGCACCAGCCAGGTCAGGACACAGACCAAGAGGTGCACAATCCCCTCCTAGGTTCAGAGGTCTCACGTTGCCACAAAGCAGGGTGCAGACCTTGCCTGGGGACAGGCCTTTGAGGATACCCTTCCCAGCCTGATCCCCACGCCATGACAGAGCTTCTCCCCTGAAATCAGGAGCATCTCCAGAGGACTCACTTCCCACCCTGTCCCCTCCCCACGGCCCCCCCACCTGGTACAGAAGTGCCGAAGGCGACGAAGACGACGGCGGTCACCGAGTCCTTGAGGCCGATGGTGCAGCCGAAGTGGGAGGCGAGGTCGCCGATGACGGCCGTGAGCATGCCGATGATGAGGATGGAGACGACGAAGCAGGCCCAGCCGTTGCAGTACTCGGTGGGGGGCACACAGGCAAACAGCACCTTCCAGAACACTGTCAGGAAGTGCATCACGTAGTCAAAGCAGGACGGCAGGCGCTCCTCACCAGACTCATCCTCATCCTCATCACCTGCTGCAAACAACATGGAGGGAGAGGTCCAGCATTCATTCCATTGGGGCAGCTCGTGCTTGTCTCCTCCACCCCAAGGCTCCAGGGATTCTGCTCTACTGGGACAAGGTGGTATGGTGCTGGCCACGATAGTGAATTCAACGCACACCAGGTCCTTCAGTGATGGGTGAGACTTGGCAAAAAGAATATCTCCCAGCCACCCCAGAGCCCTCAGGGATGGGGACTGATGTAGTGTGGTGTTGTACCCACAGAGAGGCAGCCCTGTCCCCATCCATAGGCAGCCACTTAGGAGGTAGTCAACCTGCAGAGATCGCTGTTGAGTGGCATGAAGAAATTACACAGGCAAGTGATGTTTTGGGCCAAAACTAGCAGAAAGTAATAGAATTAAGAAACTGGAGAGATCTTTTGATCCTCCTGCTCCAGAGCACGGGCTGGGCCATCCACTGCTTCCTCTACAACTG
Source organism: Aegithalos caudatus (assembly GCA_013389925.1). Lineage (NCBI taxonomy): Eukaryota > Metazoa > Chordata > Aves > Passeriformes > Aegithalidae > Aegithalos > Aegithalos caudatus. The sequence goes on along the minus strand of WEIU01005886.1, from coordinate 2,010 downwards.
GGTGGAAAACACCCCTTTGGGGCAGATGCCAAACCATCAAGGAAAGGCTCAAAAAGATACCCAGCTACCATTAATGGCACAGATATGGCTAAAATACCTTCTCCATAGCTGCCTGGCTCTGAAAGCAGTGAGCTTTCTCATCAGGCAACACCTGGCAGGTCTCTGGGCATTTTCCTTCACCAGCTATTGCTTCAGGAGGCAACATCTCCAGTCTTTGTATGGTAACCCCCCGCACTCCCAGGAACTCTACTGGCTATGATAAGACATCTCCCAGTAGGAGCTACCTGCACTGTTCAGGATCCCAGCCAGGATGGGATTTTGCTGCCTGTACACTGCTCATCAGATCACCAAAGCAGCAGGAGCACTGCCAGCTGACACATCCTTTGAAAACTGGCCTTCTGGGGGGCTCTGCACCAAAAGGGGGATCTCCTGGGCTCTCACTAATGTACCTGAAAAAGCCCACTATTTATGGAGCAGAGAAGCTCTTTGGACTGGCTTTGCTGATGGGTCACCACAGCTGAGTACCACTAACCAGGGAGATGCTGTCATTCCAGGCTGCATGAATCCTGTGGATGTTCATATGGATTTTCTGATGTCCCCCTCACCTGCGCTCACAGTAATGGCCTCCATGAACTGGTCCCTCCAGGAATGTGTTCCTACAACCAAAGCCAGGTTTGTCTTCCTAATCAGCTTGTCCACGGTGCTCTGTGGTGGGAATAAAATGCATGCAATTAAATGAGCTGCTAGTGGGCAAGGATGATCTTGCAGTGCACTGTGGTCTCGCAGACCCTTTCCAAACTTGTGGAAGTGTCACAAGCACTCCTACCAGCTAGATTACATTGTAACTAAGGTTGAGCCCACCTTCTCCTGGGACTGGCTGATCCAAACCTCACCAGAGCCAGCTTGTTAGCCACACCTCACTCCTGGTAAGATTCCTTCTTCCCTCAACCCTGCCTCACCAGAGACAGCTTTGCTCCTGCATCCTCCTGCCCACTGACTTCTTCTGCTTTCAGCAGGGTCTTCTTTTACCTTTCTTCCTCCACCCCACCAACCAGCAGCTGCTACTTTTGACATTTCTTGTAGACTTCACCCACCCTTTACATACTGCATTACATACTTCTTTTCCTCTCTCAGTAGCCCTTTCCCTGCACATGCTGCCCCCCCAGTCCTGCTCTCCAAGGCTGCTCGACAGTGCCACATGGCTTTCCCCTCCTGGAGGATCCCTAGGACACCTACTGACCTTGAACTCATAGGACTCCTCAATGATGACTTCCAGTTTGGGGTGCTCCCCGAGTATTGGTTTTCCCATCTCTGCAATTCTCTTGGCTTCCTCCTCTTCCACTGTCATCTTCCTCTCAGCCACCTCTGTGAAAGCAAGGCCAACACCAAGCTGTGGGCAGCATCCCTGGGCCTCCAGGGCACCATGGGGGCTTTTCTGCAGGGCCTGAGCATGGGCTTCTGCAGCCCCCTCACAGCTTGCTATGTTCACACAGCAGTTTGGGGGGCAGTGGTGAGATGTTGGACCACAGAAACAAAGGACCAAGATTTCTGAATATCAGTCATCAAGAACACAGGCAACATGTTTTTAATTTATTAACAAAAAACCCCTTTAATGTATCTTCAGTCTGCCTTGATGCTCTCGGTTGACAAACACTCTCCCATCTCCCCTGCAGCAGCCACAGTTTTGGGGAGACCAAGGTACCAAATCATTCTGCCATTTGGCAGAAGTTCCCTTTAAGACACTTCTAACACCCTGACGTGCTCCCTGATTTGAATGAACAAGAGACAGAGCCTTTTTTTCCCCCTTTTAGTAGAAAATCATGGTTGACTCCTTGTGCCACTCAGTGCTTGATCTAACGTTCAGACACACACAGCCACAACCACATGTAAACCACACATGAATTGGAAAAATGAACAAGAAGAAAGTAATGAAATGTAGATTTTCCTTTCAAAATGCTGTGAAGGTGCTAATGTTGTCCAGAGAAAATGTGAATGCCCTGTCCCTGGAAG
>WEIU01005835.1:0-11528 GCA_013389925.1 Aegithalos caudatus | reverse complement strand
ATGCTCTGCTTTGATAACATCTATCACAGTTCCAATTGGAATGTCCTCAGAAACAGTATAAGAATAAAAGGGTTCTGAAAACTTTGGAGGAGGCACTTCTGGTGGGAGTATTCTAGCATAGACAGGAACAACTGACTCTTTTTGGGGGGATCCACCATCAATTGCTCTAACAAGGAAAGTAAGAAACTCATTTTCCAAACCAATTAAGCTTTCCTTTGTAGTAATTATACCAGACAATGAATCAATTTCTAAATTCTCTTCTACATTTTCAGACTCTGCTTCAATAGAATATGTGATGTCTGCATTTGTACCTTCATCAGCATCAGATGCCCAGACTTTAATGACTGAAGTACCCCGTGGAACATCAGACCCAATATTTACTTCATACTCTGTTGCTCGGAATTGAGGAGCATTATCATTGTCATCTGTAAGTATTACATTAACAGTACAGAAAGCAACTTTCCCTCCTGAATCTTTGGCCATTAAACTAATGGCAATTACTTTTTCTGATTGTGTTTCACGGTCAAGCTTTTCAGAGGTAAATATCTGCCCTCTCTCATTTGTATAAAATCTATCTTTGGCAAAGTCATTTACAATGTGATAAGTTATACGGCCATATGTACCAGAGTCTTCATCTGTTGCTTTAACTTCAGTAACCAAAGTATGCAATGGAGCATTTTCAGCTAGTTCAACCTCATACTCGTTCTGGCTGAAAACAGGACTGTGCATGTTGGCACTGATTACAGTTATATGGACTTGGGCTGAGCTTCTGAAGACGCCATCAGAAACTGACACATTAAGATTATAATGTGACTTCAGTGTCTGTCTGCGTAGGTTGGAGATGGTGATAATGCCAGTTTTACTGTTAATCACAAAATTCTTCTGATCATTGCCTGTCAGAATGGAGTACTCCAGCTTGTCAACATCTGAACTATCTGCATCTGAGGCTTGTACACATGTCACAAAATGTCCTCGAGGAGCCAGTTCACTAATTTTGGCTTCATAAAGTAATTGGCTAAAAAGAGGGGGGTTATCATTGAGATCAGTTACATCCACAGTTACAATAGTATCACTGCTCAAGGGCAGCATGCCACCATCTATGGCCCTTATTAGTAACTTGTGTTGCTTAATTTGTTCATAGTCCAAAGTTCTTGCTGTAAGAATGAGTCCAGTGCTGCTATCTATGTGAAAGTAGTCGTGACTTTCACTATTATCCTCAACCAAGTGATAGGAAATTCCCCTGTTGGTTCCAGAATCGGCATCTGTAGCGCTCACTTGTGCAACAGATGTTCCAACAACAGATGCTTCAGAAAGTGTTGCAATGTAAGACTGCTCTGTAAACACAGGAGGATTATCATTGATGTCTTCCACTATTATGTCTACAAACACATCAGCATGCGCCCCATTTAGAGAGTCAGTTGCTCGGACACTCAGTTTATAGGCTGGATGAGATTCAAAGTCAAGAGGGGCAACAACATTTATAACTCCAGTGTTGAAGTTGATAGTGAACTGATTGAAAGGATCTCCACCTGTGATGCTGTAAAACACCTTGAGTCCTTCAGGGCTGTTTGCCTGTACATGTACCACAGGACTGTGGAGCTGAATGTTTTCTGGTATCTCTGCACTGTAGAAAGGCTTTTCGAACACTGGCATAGCTTTACTCATAACTGTAATTGGGACTCTAACTTCAGCTGAAAATGCAGGGTCTCCTCCATCTTTAGCCACTACTGTTACCAGATATTCCTTATTTAGTGTGTCAGGTTCAAACTTCTTCTTCAGGGAGATTTCACCAGTGGGATCAATTTGGAAATGCTCATGATGTTCTTTGAGATAGTAATGCACCTCTCCATTTTTGCCTGTATCTTTATCTACTGCTGTCACACGTTGAATAACATGGCCTGCTTCAGAGTCTACTTTAACAACAGCATAATATGGAAGATTGACAAAAAGTGGAGCATTATCATTTACATCTTCTACTGTGACTTTAACTACAATGTGTGCAACAACTGATGGTTTATTTTCCTCTGTCACTTCCACAACCACATCAAAAGACTCTTGCTGTTCACGATCAAATGGTATTCCTGTTGTTGAAAGGACTCCTGAAGTCTGGCTTATTTTAAATCTGCTGTCTGGATTTAGAATATGGTAAAACAAAGGCTTATTTATTTGATTCCCTATAGCAGTAACAACAGCTATTGTTTTTGCCTCTGTGGAATTCTCCTGCACTGTTGCAGAGTAAGAACTCTGTGTGAACTTCAGCTGGCTTGCTTTGCTTTCTTTCACATTAATTTTTACAGATGCAGTGCTTGCAAATCTGCCATCAGATGCTCTCACTGTCAATTCATATCTGCTTCTTAACTGAGTTGTGTTTTGTACTGTTATATCTCCAGACTTAGGGTTTATTGAAAATTTCTCTCCAATGTTGCCTTCAATAATGGAATAAATTAATTGGGAAAAAATGCCTGAATCCGCATCAGTGGCATTTACGCTGATGACTTTCACGCCTTTATAAGTTGGAACCAGAACAGACGTCTCATATAGCTCTCTGGAAAACACAGGAGGGCAATCATTGATGTCAATCACATAAATAGTAACATTAGCTGCATATTCCGCATAGAGACGTGGTATCCCTGTATCATGTACTTGCACTGAAAAGTGGAAAATATTTGTCTCCTCATAGTCCAGACTCATTACTGTCCGAATGGCACCAGTGCTAGAATCAATGGCAAAATACTTGCGGACAGATGGTTCAACAATTTGATAAACAAGCAAAGCATTAGATTCTTTGTCAGCATCTGTAGCTCGAATTACTAATGGGATATTCTTGTCAGTCAAAACTACACTGTTAATTGAAGCTGATTCACTGATGAGTCCTGTATATTCAGCCTGCATAAAAATTGGTGCATTGTCATTCTCATCCCGCAGATGAACCGAAACTGTTGCATTACTGGACAAGCCAGCCATGTTTGTTCCTTGCACAGTTAGAGCATAAAAAGGCGAAGTTTCAAAATCGAGTATCTTCTGAGTAACGATGACACCTGAGTTGGGGTTGATAGCAAAGGCATCATCTGTATTACCATCTTTTATTTCATAGACTACAGAAGACTGACTGTATGCTGCAACCATTCCAACAAAACTGCCGATGTTAGCACTTTCACTGATTTCTGCAGAATATTCTTTGACTGTGAATTTTGGTGAGGCATTATCAGAAACTGTAACAAATATGTGCACAGAGGTCACTTCACTCATTGGAGGATGTCCTTTATCTGTAGCTTTTACCATCAGGTTGTACTCTTCTTGGTTACTACGATCTAATTCCTTTGCAATTTTAATCATTCCCAAAATGGGATCAATAAGGAAGGAATTTCCAATATTCCCTGTGAAGAAAGAAAAAGCAACTAAGAAAGAGGTATATAGAATTATATTTAGCTGCTTATTTAGCCCTATACTTAAAGAGACATAGACAGAACACAGACTATGAAAGTTTCTTATTTTTGCTTGATAAACATGTGTTAGTCTGCCTGGAAAGTTTTCTGTAATCAAGAGTTGGCAGGAATTCTAACTTTAGTTGTGGAAATACTGCATAATATATTGTTAGCAAACTATCCAAGCCTTGAAAAGAAATGAAAAAAAATTTCTTTTAGCAAAATTAAGTATCAACTGGAAGTGAAAGGATTTTATATTCAGAAGCTAACATTAGTGGAATATAAGTTACATTTTATAATCTAAAACAACTGGAATGTTTTGGACAAGAAAAAAAGATGGGTTGTAACAAACCCTTGTAAATCTTAATTGTTTAAACAAGTATTCCTTCAATTCCAAACTCTGAATTGGACAAATAGTAACCTCTCTCTTCCTATTGATACATAGACAAGTTATCCCTTGTCATAGTATTAGAAGAAAAATAATGCCTGCTCAAGAGAACCAGCTGCCATTTAATATAAACACTTGTTTCCTCCGAATTTTGAAATATACAAATGAACTTCACTGCATACAAGATTCTGCTCATGTATTAAGTATGCTAAGATTTAATATTTTCCTTACCTAAAAAAATTACATTACTAAAGCCATGACCTCAGCATGGAAAAAAAAAAAAATCATTAAAAACTTCTGAGATCTGCCCACAAGTAGGCAAGAATGAGGTTTTGTGTTTGTTTGGGTTTTTTTACTGTTGGTTTTTTTTTTGGTTGGATATTTTTGGGTTTTTTAGAGGAGACTAAACACAGTGGCATTCTTAGAATATCCCATTACAAATCTAAGCAGCTATTACAAGCATTTAAGGAATGTTCCTTCCATTTCCTTAGAATATCAATCATAATGATTTAACCTCCCAGTAGATAACAATCCTATAAAATAAACCTTACAGGTTTTACATTTACTCCTACAAAAAGCTAGAAGAAAGGAAGAGAACAGTATGTTACTTCATTCCAGACTGCAGGCACACACATTTTTCTTGCCATTGTTTGGCATTCATAAAACAAGCACTAACAAAATGGGAAAGGCAAGAGAAAAATTTCATGGACGTTGGTGTCCTGCTTAGTAAATGTCATATTTCTAGAAACGACAGAAAAATCTCATGTAATTTAAGCAACTTATGATACACTCAAAAACATCCATTCTTGTCAAAGTATCATAACCACAGTTTTGTTTTAATACAGTGTTAAAGTATGCTCTCATATGAAAACAGCACTTTGGGGAAGAAAAAGAAAATATTTATAGTAAATACTTCCTATCCTGTACACAGCAATTTACGTACTTAAAAGTCATCCTGATTTATAATAGTAAAAATTGCCACCATTTGAGTCACATTGTTGTAAGCAAGTTCAGAAAGATTCTCTGAGGTTTAAGAAAAGGAGCAGTTCCTTCCTGGCTTGCTATCTGGAAGGAGTCATAATGCCAAATTGACCAACTCTTAAGGAATTTCTCAAATATTTTAGTAAGATAGAACAGCAGTCCCACTACTAAAATCAGCCTGGGGGATGTACGGAAAGCAACCCATTTTTTTGCTGCATCTATCAGAAAGTTTACCTTGAAAGCTGGGATTATTTAGGGGTTTGGTACATGTATATTTAAGTTATTTTTGAGCTCCATACTTCTGCATTGTATTAAACACAAAAGCACTTGTCTCAGACTTACTCTATTCATCAAGTCCTTGCTTTGCCTATGCCACAGAGAATAAGACTTACAATATCAAAATAGAATGCATTTTTAGTCCTGAATGGAATAATTCTGTAATTTCTAAAGAAATTACTCCTTTTGAGCATTTCAAGATGGCTTTTTCTTCCCCTACTACTAAAGTATGCCATATGTATCCAGAGGATAACATAAATAGCTAAATGATATAGATGAATATTTGTAGTTTTTTTAAATACTCTGAGGCTGTATCTTCAATACATCTCTCAGAACATGGCACATGAACCTGCACTGCCCCCTTTTTTTTTTAGAGACACGTTTTTACACATCTCCAGTTGAAAACGTATCAGCAAGTCCAATGGACTGAAAATGTAAGGAAGCGAATATACCTGATTCTATAGAGTACACAATTTCTGCATTTTTTCCTTTGTCCTTATCTAATGCTGTGACCTGGAGTACTGCTGATCCAACAGCTGCTGACTCATACACTCGTCCCTGATAGGAAGGGCTGGTGAACCACGGAGCATGATCATTTGTGTCGCTGACATTAACGACGATTCTGGCGTAGTTGCGCTTCACAGGAACATCTTGATCTCTAACCTGCAACAGTCAGCACATCACTAGTAATTACCACTGTTATTTCAGTAGCTCCCCAGATTTTAGTAATAATTCAAGATGCAATCAGTTGCAGAGTCAAAGACTGCATAAAAATTAAACATATAAATAAATGTTTGAATTATGAGGGGAAACTAAAATGATATTAAAGAGTATCTTTTTTGTCATTCACAACAGAACAAATCTCACGCGTACTTACCATTATTGTGAGAATATGCTGGTTCATGGTCTCATGATCCAGTTTTTCTGAGGTGTAAAGGGCACCAGTTGCAGGGTCCAGACGAAATTTTTTAAGACTGATAGGATCAGTGCTGCCCTGCATAGTATAAATCAGTTTATTCTTCTCATCTCTGTCTGTGGCAGTGACTTGCAGAATTTCTGTCTCTGGTAAGGTATCCTCAGGTATAACAACTTCATATTTTGAAGCAGAAAACTGAGGCCTGTGATTATTTGTGTCTATAACTTTGATGTACACCTGAAATGATACAATAGGAAAGGAAAAACATTGATGATATTTGGTAAAGAGAAATGAAAGGAGCATATTCCATTAAAAATCAGACCATGATACTGAAGTAATATCACCTCAAGACAATTTTATTTTGCTGGGAGAAGAGATACAAGACTTGTAGTGAAGTAGAATGTCACTAAAGCCAAACCTGCCTCACCTTCCCCAAAGTCAAACAAGAAATCTGTACAACCAGAAACATCTTAGATAAGACATCTTAAAGGGAATGATTTTTGCCCAAAGCAAGGCAAAAAACCAAAATTCCTTGTTAATTTTGAATTTAAAAATTAAAAGTATACTATATAGATCCTACAGTGGGTAAAAATCCTGGTTTTGGGGTGCAAATCTACAATTTTAAGCAATGCTTTTTCAAGGCAGTGCATGCATAATACTCCTCCTTGACCTCACATAGAAACAGTCCTCGTTCAACCCCCACATCTGCAAGCCTAGGCAAGAATAGCAAAGTGGTGGAATTGCCACAAATGTGCATTATTTTGGAAAACTGCAGGTGGTATTGTTTACTATTCTCCAGCAATGTCACACAATTTCAGCATAGCTCACTGGTCACCAACACGACTTCTCTGAAGTTATAATTAATCAATTACATCTTTGTATAATATTGCTCACTGGAACCACACAAGATCCCTGCACCCCTACTTGCTTCTCACAGCACCAAAGCTTAGTATAAAAAGGGTAAGACAGACAGCCACCATCCTGTTCCTTCAACAGCGATAACATCAGACAAGTAACAGCAATGCAAAGGAGCTGGCAAAGTAGACAGCAAAGCTCCAGCAATACACAGCTAAATTCAAGTTCTTTATGTGCTGCACGTACAGCCATGCTTTTATCCATCCAAAGGTTATGTGCTTTGTATAAATTTATTACGGGCTATATATAAACAGGTTTTTTAAATAGGTACTTACAATACTGTAAGCGGGTTAAATTGCTCTTTGAAGACACTTACTGCTTGCCATTGGTAAATGGTGGAGTCTACAGATATAATTTAGACAAGGTACCAAACTACATGCAGTAGAAACTAAATTGGATGAATCCTCATGGTGGCAAATAATTAGGAAATGCCATACCTCTTGCTACAGGAAATGTCAACCATACAAAACTAGCATCTTACTCTAAAACTGAATCACTTGGCACACTGATAAAATCCCTTGCAAGATGTTGCTATGGAGACTAAGGAGTTTGGTTTTGTTATGGATTAGAAACAGATTAAGGAAAAGAAACAAAGAGTTAGAATAAATATTGACTTTCAGTGGAGAGAAATACTAATGGTACATGACATATTAGGACAAGTTTTTAAATACATTAACAAATTCAACTGGAAAATGAAAAACAAGAATAAGTATTATGTTACAAACGTGATCTTTTTACATTTTCATGATTAGACAGCATGCAATAAAGCAACACAAGCACAGTTGTTAGTTTCTTTTTAAATTTTATATAAATAAAATACATTTTAATGCCTCTTGGAAGAAGTAAGACAAAAGGGTCTAATACACTCACAAAGCATTTGAGTAAAAACAGCTGCTCACTGAACAATGGTGCTCAGGAAACATAAAAATTATACCAAAAGAAGATGAATATACAATTTAAAAAATAAAAAGGCATAAAACCCCAGCATTCAATACAAATTAAACTATTAAATAATTTTTTCATAAATGGAAATTTTAATGGCCATATACAATTACAACACTTCATTAATGGACACTATGCTTTCAAAATGAAGTCATCTCCAATTTTTTTATTAAATTTCCACCCCCAAAAATTTATTAAGGTCAGACTCAGAAAAAAAAAACAAAGTGAAAAGAGAAGGTGTCAAATGCAATGAATTTAAATTAAAATTGCTACTCAAGTTTACTTCTATTTCCACTTCCAAAGGAGGAAACACAGAAACTTAGGTTATAATTGGAAGTGAGAAGGTATACAACTACAGAGCAATTCTGTTAAGCGAATTTTTAGAGCAGAAGACATGGCCACCTGTGCTGCTGGTAGTATACAAAACAAAGAAAGAAGAACATTTCTAGAATGGACCACAACAAAAGAACCCCATGCAAACTACTAAGTTAAATGCCAGGAATGTAGTGACTGTAAAACAAACATCAGTACCTGCAGGACTAACCATATATCCAATGAACCAGCTTAACTGAAAAGTGAGTCATTGATCACAGCATCAGGATTTAGCATCAACTCTGGTATTAGCTAGCAAAGCAATTAAAATGACACATAAGGAGACAGCCTCCAAAAAATACTGTTGGGCTAAACAGATAAGGAGTTAGCACCTCAAAATGTACAGCACTATTAAATATGAATTATTAAAATATATTGCTAAGAAATAAACATAGTGACTCAGTCACTATAAATGGTTAGCTCAGGTATTCCATTACTTGTCATATTGGTTGCTCAGGCTGCAGTTTTTATCCACACTGGTAAACACAACTACAAATACACAACTTCATATATTAGTGCAATCATTTTAAATATACAAAAAACCCCAAAGTTTATCTTAAACTCAATTGAAAAGTGTTTTATCTATTACTCTAAAATTCACTTTTCTGTCAGTGATGTAATAACATTATGCCCCTGCACAAATTTTGGTGGACAAGCATAACGTGACTGATGGGTTTCCTTTTGCTTACTTTTCTAACTCTGCACACTGGGCTGCTTTAAGAAGGGCAGGGGGAAAGAATTACCCCCTTCTCTTTGACACTCACTGGTGGGAATGTAGATCCACTACAGTTTTAAGCCCTGCAGTACAGGAGAGATCTTGACAAAATGAAACAAATGAATGAATGAAACAAATCCAATGAAAAGTCATAAAATCAGTGGGTATTGAAAAGCAGTGTGTCCACAGGATGGGGACAGGAAAGAGAGCCAGACTCTTCTCAGTGAAAGGACAGGAGGTGACACTCACAAGCTCCAGTAAGAAAAAATACAGCTAGACATAAGAAATTTTTTTTGAGAGCTGTCAAACACCAGTATAAAAGCAAGTCCACGGAAGAGGTAGTGTGCCTAGTCATTCCAGGCAGTTAGACCCTGAGGAATCACTGAAAAACCTGATCAACTCTGCAGTTTGCACTGCTTTAACCAGGAGTTTTAACTAGAACTCCAGAAGCTCTTTCCAACTTGAACTATTAAATAAATTTACTAAGGTTATGCTGTTTTCAATTCAGGAACTTGTACTGAGGCTAAGTGACAGGTGCTAGATGTGCAATTACCTTTTAAAGATAAGAGGACCAAAATTTCATGCAAACTGTAAAGACCTTGAAGTTAAATGGAAAGCATTTACAGAAATAATTGTGAGTGCAGTTTTAAAGACCCCTTGAGAAAAATATGGTTTAGTGTGTTTGAGAACAAAACACATGAAGAACTAATGTTATTCTAACATAACATGTAGCATAAAATAAAACTAGCTATTGAACATTTCTCAGTGAATCTCAAAGATTCAATTCAAATGAAATATGTTAATATTATCTCTCAAGAAAGAGTTGCACAATAAAGAGACACAATATAGAAAAGCTTGACATCAGCAGACCATAACATGATCTTTAAAACAAAATGTTCTGGAACTTAAGAAACCTCACTCATTTTGCAAAAATACGCAAGGGCTGTGTTGCACAGCTGCCTTCTGCCCACAGATCCCACTGAGAGCAATGCACACTGGTTATCCAGAGAACAAAGTGGCCTGGGATTACTTTGAGGAAGGACTTCAAATCTATTAATAATCTGGCAGGTGAAACCTAAATTTGCATAGGGATGTATTGATTGCATCTAGGAGGAGATATGTGCCAGAGACAAAAAATACTCACTGTACAATATTTAAACATAATGTTCCTTTAGATTGCTTTAATATAATTTTTTCACTAACTGATTTTATGTGGAGTTTAAAATCTATTCCTGTCCCATAATTACATTATAGTTACATTAAAAAGTTTATAATAATTTTCATAAATAAAAAGTTGTATTATCCAGAGATAATATAACTTCATTCCAGTTCTAAATGTGTCTGTAGAGCACTGTAATTACAAGTAAAAATTCATGCAAAAATGAAGTAAATGAAGATTATTCAATCCCAAAGTATCATATCCATAAAAATTTTGCATAAAATTTTGCATAAAGCAAGATTAATTCTTTTGCAATAGCAAAGCAATAGGTAAAATTAGCTGTAAACCTTCTGAAGTATTACTTTCAGTGAAAAAAACTGATATACATATCAATGAATGCAAGTGGTTATAGCTAGAAACAGGACCATTTCTTTTTTATTTTCCCCAAAAATCAATTCAATAGTTCATTTATCACTACTTACAGCCTATGAATAACCTTTTCTGTGTTTCAGTACATAGGTACACTGACTTGTAGGATTTAATTGTTTAGTTTGTGTATTTTTATTTTTAATCATAATCCTTCCAAGCGTCACACCAGTAATTTCTAACATCAGGTCAAGCACCACTACTGTAGGCCTGGAATTTGTTTGTCCTTGTTTGCCTCATGCATTTGGCATTTCGATGCATGCAAAATTCTAATAGTCTCCACGCCTACTATTGCTTTATTTTTCAAAAAAGCTATTTAACTGAAGTCCTGAAAGAGTCAAATGCTCTACAGATGTTAGTGGCCCAAGGCCAGAAAATGCCTTCCAGTTTCAAGTCAGATTCAATACACTGCTTTTACACAGTAAGATTTTAATTTCTTGTGCCCCTCCCCAATTTCTTGCAAATGCCATTTCCTTTTCCAAATTAAATGTAAAACTACTTACTTTGCTGTTAATCAAGATCTGTTAAATGGTTTGCTGTATATCCAGTATTTATGGCAATTACTTTGTAGCCAAAACCTCTGTATTGTTGTTCCTCAGGTATGCACTCAGAATTTCTTATGCCTGTCACTCCATTTTAACTGTTTTTCATCTCTTAGAAGAATCCAATGCCACATCAGCATTTAAACTTTAATCATCAGTATTTCAGCAGTGAGTAATGGAGTTTACACACTGGCAGCCATAAATCACAGCTTCAGTTTTGATTTTGTATCAGCATTTTTAACCCTCCAATTTAAGCCTGATCTGAAACACATCTTTTGAGGGATAGTCCTGAGGGTTATTTTAACAGATTAGTGCATCTGGGTGAGCCCAGAGTTTTGGAGGAGATAAGAGAATCAATTAAAATCAGGATGATGCACCAACAGTTGCAGAGTTTGAACTAGTGCACACTTCTCAATCTAATACACCACAGTGAGACACCAATAGCAGCAGCATAACTTGTGCTTATCCCAC
>WEIU01005824.1:2957-15409 GCA_013389925.1 Aegithalos caudatus | reverse complement strand
ATTAAATATTTAAATATTTAAAAATAAAATTAATACCACCATTCAACTGACAGTGTTATCAGTTTCAGCTGATGTCCTGAAAATCAAATTATGAAATTATAATCTTGCATTTCAATATCCCTTGAAAATGTTGGAAGGTAATACTCTAGGAAAAAGAAAAGGAAGAATTTTTTTAAGTCACAGTTGTACGTAAAAGAAAATCAATCATGACCTTTCTTCAGCAAAAGTACCATTTTTAAGGCTGAATATTTGACAATATGACATCTATTGCTATTATTGCTGTTGATAATATAATTATTTTTAATTAAAAATTATTTCGTACAAGGACATATGGGAAATTGAAATTTTCAGGAAAATTGATGAGCATTCATATGACCTTACTGCCAGATTTTCAGTAAGACATAAACCCAACTTTCTAGCTGCTTGTGTCATTAAAAAGAAGACAGTTTTTGGAAGAGTTGCACTGTAAAACACCCATCTGGCTGGCCAAATTCCAATGTGGAAAATTACATTCTGCTTACTGACAATTGACTCTTCTATTTCAAACATCAAGGCCTGTTTTTTACATGTTGCTAAATCCATCACATGCTTATCTACCTTGCTGAATTGTCACCCTGATCATTTATTAACTCTGCTAAAGAAGTGTCCCAGTTTTCATCAGTGCGATGGCAATTTGACTTCTGTATAAAACACAGGAAAGTATTACACATAAGATCCAGACCAGAATTTCAAAAGCTAATCATTCAGGAAAATTACACTCTAGGTTTCTTGTATTAATTAGTCCTCTGTCTCAATGCACATTTCTTCTATGCTGTAAAACACATTTAAACAAAATCAGAGGACACTCTTCCATTGAACAGTTGAGTACTTGCATAGTTATAGGCACGTGCAAAACCTAATCAGCTCTGAGCTGCAGATATACGAATTGCATTTTTTATTTATAAAGGGGAAGGAAGCTCAAACTTCTTGATTGGTCTTCTGCCAAAATTGAAGCTGGAGAAGATTTAAAATAATATTGAATCCTTTCACAAATGCTTAATTGCAAAGGTAAGTGATTAGAGCATCCTTAATTCTTTTTAAAGATAGTCATGTTGAAACAGAACAGAAGACTTATCAAGTAATAAGGTGAACACCAGTGGAAAAGATAATGTGTATGTGCAAGATGATACTGTAATCAACAATCCCAGAGCTCAAGAAGCAGCAGCTACAGTGGCTCATGAAAGCACTGTGGGATCCTGCAGGAGAAATGGCAAAGTACACAAGATCATTGCCATTTTAGTAATAGGGCTGCAATTAGGACAGGATTGCTTTTTCCTTGTTTTGCCCTGTAATTACATATAACAGCCTTGATAAGATTAAGTGCTGTGATAAATTCTGATTTTTTTCTTAGCTGAAAATAGGAACTGTATGTGTTTTTAAATAACCAGATAATTTAAAGTCTCATCATCAAGATCATATGTCAGGACTTATCCAAAGATTGAAATCAGTCAGATTCTGTTTCATGTTTAGGCATATCATTTTTGCAATCGAAAGAGACATAATGCTTCCATAGCAACACATTAAATACAACAAGACCATGCCTTGAGATATATTGACATTATTTTAACATGAATTCTCAACCATTTGTTTGAGAAAAGGTTGCTTTGAATGTGTATTTTGTTTGTGTGTGTGTGTGTAAATGTGCAAGTACATCTGCTATTTCTTACTGACATTAAGCAAAACTTACTCTATGTACCAGTGAAGCTAAAGACACCCTCCCATCTCACGTATTGTACAAAGCCTGTTAATAGATGGACATTTAATAGCTCTACAAGTGTATCTTAATGAACCTTAGGATGGTATAGCTTTCCTTGTAATTGCTGACAACTATGTTGCTTTACGTTTAAGATCATGCATGCTTATCAGAGATGCCATTGACTTGTACTTGTTCTGTTTATTGATTACTTAATTAGTTTCCAAGATAGCTAATCAGGGACAAATTCGAGTGTTTAAGCATCTCTTGCTGTGTCTCACTTTGAGCACAAAATGGAGGAGCATCTGTGTTACTTGGAGAAATAAATTAACCCAGCTGAACTGGTTTAAATTATGATATAGGGTACAAAGTTGGTATAACAATGTGAAAGTAATTAGGGGGAAGCTGGTATGCTGTCTCATCCTCCAAAAACTTATGGGAAAGAAGGTTTTATTGGCTTCCCGAATGACAATTTTTTTCTTTTTTCTTCCACACTGTTGTTTACTAAATGTAGCCTTAAACAGTCAGGATAAGAAGGTTTTTGCTGACAACAACAACCTCCAGGGATTTCTCTGTCACAGAAATAAAATCAAGCAAATGTCAACATTCTTAGCGAGCATTGTACATCACAGTTGAAACTGTGTCTATAATTGACTGTGGAGGGTGATATCTGTCTCAAAAAATTTAAACACTGAACTTAAGCTCACACAGTGTTTTGTTTTGACAAACCCAAAATTATTTGTCTGTAATTTGCTCTTTTAAAGTGGTATTGAGTGTCTATCTTGAATATTCAGAAAATATTGAGAAGAAAAACAGTTTCAAGCTAGATTTTACTTAAAAACTTGATATTAAATATACAGGTTTTCTGAGAGACTGTGATCCTTAATTGGTTGTTTAGCATACCTGATGCAGATTCATGTTATTTGGGCTTATTGAATCTGCTTTATAAAGCAAAGAGCTTGGTGTAAAAAACAAAATTTCTCCAGTTTTAATGAAGTATTTTGTATTAATACAGGAAAGGACTTCTACTGCTACATAACTTTTTACACAGAATTCATCATAGAATCAAGGAATCTTGGAATGGTTTGGGTTGGAAGAAGACCTTGAAGATCATTCACTTCCAACCTCACTGCCATGGACAGGGACAGCTCCCACTAGACCAGGTTGCTCAGAGCCCCATCCAATCTGGTTTTGAATTCATGTCTTCCTGTGGCCTCTGACAGTTTTACCAGGTGTTCAAGTACTTTTTACAATTCTTTTTGAAAGAGGATCAGAAAAACACAGCACATTAGAAAGGGATCTGTCCAAGCTTAACACATGCTTTTTAGCCCTTTTCTCAGAATAGACTGAAGAGTCCAGTACTCAAGATTATGTCTTTATTATCTGTAAAACTGCTCTGCTATGATACCCACAGCTGTTTAATATGAGAACAGAGCAACAGTGCTCAAGGCTCCTATTGTATCTTGTAGGCACGAGAGATGATAAGATTCGCTTGACAATCAATCTCAAATTTAAACTCAAAGGACACTAAACCAAGAATTTTAATGGAAGCCAGTGGAGAGAAAAAGTGGGGAAAAATAAAAGAAGAAAAGATTTTCTGAAAATCTTTACGAAAAATAATTTGGCACAAGTGAGACTTTGAAATAGGAATATTTCAACTGTTGCCATAAAATCTATATATCACGTTTATTCTCAGCCAATATACCAGCCCATGTTTAACTTACACAGATATATGATTTTTTAATGCAACATGCAAACTCATTATTAGTTATTTAGTAATAGTGGATTGCTACTAAAATATTGATTCCTATGTTAATCACTATTCAAAAAAATAAAACCCAGAAGTAAGCATGCCTGAATCGAGCACTTAAAAGAGGCTCTGCCTTCTGATTACTACTTGCCAGTATTTTGCCTACTATTCTAAAATCAGTCCGAATATAATATCAACAGAATTCATGATTTTGAAACTCCTTAAGTTGAGTACTCATCAACATTTGTTGATGAGTATGACTTTTCCTAAACTATTTTTGGTACTGATACCAGTAAGGATCCAAATTTAATTCAGACTTATGTTTACATGAAAAAAAATTCAACTTTTTTTTAGTATTCCTATTAAAATGCATAACAAGGATAACCCTGTATATGGGTAATTTTATAATTTTTAGAAATATATGGGTTATTTTATAATTTGAAATCAAATTTCACATGAAAAAATTATGAGATTGAATTCAGCAATTCTTAGAATAAAAATATTTAGTCATTTTTATTTTACTACAGCAACAAAAACGAAGTCAAGGTGTTTCAAGTGAATACCTCTAATGACTTGATTTCTTCATCTACCACTTCTTTAAAATGAACAGGCATAAAAAATTCATAAATGCTGAACTTAAATTCAAATAAGCATAATTGAATCTGGGATGTGGAGCAAAAGTAATTCAGTAAATACTGCCATTGCACTGGGGTTTTTTTACCTGGTTTCTTTTAACTTCAAAAGAATCATTATCTTTATAACTAGCAGAAGAGGAAGATAGTCTTAAAATCATATCTTTGAAGAAACTGAAAAATTAAGCATCTCTTGAAAAAAAAACCAAAGTGTTGCTTTTTCAACACAGTAATCTGCTAAAATATTTGTTGATAACAGACAAACATGATGACATTGAAGTCAGACAAAGAAAATAATGTGGAAACTTAAGAATAGCTATTAATAAAATCAAAAAAAATGGAAGAGTGAAAGATTTGTTTGTTAGTATTTATGTGACTTGAATGCAGTAATTTGAGGGCATAAAAGGCAATAGTCAGTGCAGGGTCATTATTATCCTCTTGCAAACCCTAACTATAGACCAAAAGACTAAAATGACTTGTGGCAATCATTTGTACTCCCAAGTATACAGTGCATATGAAGCAACATTTACTGTCAACACCAACAGATTTCACATCACATTGAGACTACATATTACCACAAGGCTGTCCAAAAGCCATTGGATATGAAGGATGAATTTGATGAGTCTGCGTGTAGTAAACTCGGTTCCAGCTCTGAAAATAGCAAATCTAGAGACAATGGGAGTTTCAAAACAGTAAAACTAGTAACTGGGGTGTAGATGGACATTTCGTCATTTTATTGCTATGGATCAATAGCTATTTTCCAGACAGACATCCAACCAAAACATTGATTTCTAAAAATAACCTTCTGCACACTTCATTTCTTGTTGCAATATCACACATTAAAAAGATGTCCTGAAAAGTTGAAATATAGTTATTTGTTTAAATGCCAGTCTAAGATGCTCAGTGTTATTGAAAGGAACATTTTAGAAGTTCCCTTAACTTCAGTGAAGTTCTTCAAATATACAAGCTTTAAATGGACCAATAAATGGCTTGCATAATAAAGACCCAGTAGTTAATTACAGGCTCAAATCATCTTAACCTAATAAACAACCTGGGGGGTTTTTTTGTTTGTTTTGTTTTGTTTGTTTGCTTTTTTTTTTTTTTTTTTGTTTTTTTTTTTTTTTTTTTTTTTTTTTTTTTTTTTTTTTTTTTTTTTTCCCAGCCTTCAAAAAGACCTACATTTCTTGTTCATGGATAGATATTTCAGAAGGGAGTGACTTTCTGTTCTCCCTAGTGGCACTCAGGAATCACACAAAGGTGACAATAGCAGGACTGCTTCAGAAAACTTCCAGAACAGCTGCTGGAGTCTCTCTAGTGGATGCATACATAGATTAGACTGTTCTGCAAGATGTACTTCGTGTACATCTGGTTTTAATTGCAAAACTGGCTTTATTGGAGAGCAGCTTATCTCAATATGGTAGCTATCAACTCCACAGCTTCTGGAAAAATGTACCACCTTTTATTTAAGGTAAAAACAATCAACTAACAACAGATGCCTTGAATTTTTTTAGACTTGATAAATTAAATTTCTTCAGTCTATACCTGAACAACTATTTAATACCCTCCTAACTCCTCAAATTATTGAATTTTGAATATTCAAATAAATTCTGTGCTCAATGAAATTTTTAGAAAACTAAAAGACAAATACCTATTTGAGATTTGATCGTTTTTTGCAAAGATTTTGTACTGAGGAAGAGCAGAATTAAAAAGAAAAAAAAAATCATGTGTGTTTTTAAAAAAAATTCTGTGCCTTTATTCCCTTTGCTTCTCTACAGTGATGGAAAAAATTACAAATCCACTTCAATTCTCATCAAGCAGAAGCTGTTTTCATGTTAAATTAACCTTTTCTTAATAGAATTTAAAATCCTGGATCTTTATACTGGAGTGTGTTAGCTGTTTATTCTTTTATGGATATGCATAAAAAAATGCACTTTCTTAATTAAGAAATGAATCTCAGGGGAAACAAAAAAAGTTTATTGAGAACTAAACTCTATTGTACTTTTAGTTGCTGCAGCTGGAAGTTGCTGGAAGACATGGTTTCAAAACTGAATTCCTTGAAAATATTAAGCTGTCCAACTCGCCATGTCTGCAAACATAAATGTTTCCAGAGTCATGAACATAAATGTTGGTTTCTGTTCGTGTGTAATGAGAAAAATAAACTGTTCTAAGATTCTAAAAGGTTTTAGCAATCAGCATTTAATGTAATACCATATTTTCCAGGTAAGGGGCAAGACACTGAAGTGTCAACATGAAAAGAAAAATTTCATTCTTTTCTTCAGTCTGCTTAGCAAGAAATGCAGGGTCAGCAGAGTTAGCCCTTGTGGTCCTGAGGTGCTCCAGTCCAACTTGAGGGCTGCTCAGCAGCTGCTGCTCAGAGGATTCCACAGCACACCGCTGATGCTGCTTAAACAGCATTAACTTTAGCCCAGTTACCATGCATTGAGCTGTGCTAAAAATATGATGTTGCAGAGAAAAACTGATTTTTGGCTGTTAAAGCCAAAGCCTTTATGCTGAGAAAGCTCAGCCGAATACCCACCGAGATGCTTCTGAGGTCTATTAAGAAGAAACAGCATGGAACTTGTAGTCGCATCAAAGATACTGTATCAGATCAGTGCTACATAACAAATTACCACAGTCTTAAATGGTGAGGAAAAAACAGTGTGAATAAGAGAGGCTGATATAATTAATATTTCCACGTTAATAGTTACCATTTGGAGAATTTTAGTTTCACAGTAGGTAAGTAGCTTAAAGAAATACTTTTATTGGGTGTTGTATTTTAGTGTTGACTCATAGACAGATGTTTGATAAATCAAGTTCCAGCATTGATAATGATATTCAAAAGTATAAATATGGCACATCTGACCTTTTTTACTTGTCAGAGAACTATATTTGTATGTGTTAACTCAGTTACTTTTGAAAAGCTTTTGGTTTCTGTGGAGTCTAACATCCAAGCCTCTTGAGAGTATGTTGGGATTTGGGGGTTGATTTAGCGTTTTTTGTTTGCTTGTTTGTTTGATTTGATTTGGTTTGGGATGGATGATTTGGGTTTTTTTGGGGCTTGCTTTGCTTTGTTCAAGCAGGAACATTGGAACAAAGAGTTTCAAGATCAAAAATATTCCTTTCTTAGTCTCTGCTTATGAAAATGCACACCTGTCATGCTGCAGGCACTTCTGTCTGAGATTCTTTCAAAGAAATCCTTCCATTTATACTACCTGTATGACAGGGGGCATCCTCAAGTCATGCCAGACTTTTCTGAGAGATAAGACAAGACTAAAGGACACAAGCCAAGAAGGGTGGGATTCCATCTGAACACAAGATAAGAACTTTTTAATGTGGTGGTGTTTAAACACTGTTTGTCCAGAGACGTTGTGGCATTTCTTGGAGATATTCAAAAGCCATCCAAACATGGACCTGGGAAAATTATCTTGCAGACCAGATGTGATCAGGAGGGGTGTACTAGATGATATCAAGAGGTCCTTTCCAACCACAAAAATTCTGTGGTTGGAACTCTAACTCCATGTTGTGATAAACAAGCTACGATCTGTGCAGCTTCTAGGTACTGAAATAGTACTTGCTTGGAATTGCTGCACCACAACCATCATGCAGCAGCTATTCCATCTTCCTTCCTTTCTACTCACATCTGAAAATCTGTTGTTTTGTGAAGCCACATCTTTCTGTGGATTTTACAAGCAGCTGAGATGCACAACAGTATTTGGGTTGAAATGCAGACATGAGTGCAGGGTGATGGCAAGCAACATTAATCTGATCTTTACAGTTTTTAAAAAGTACCAACAATGTGTGCCAGGGAGCCCCAAGGGGCCAGTGATCCATGGGGCAGGATGAGCTGGGAGCTGAGAATGGGTATGGCATGGGCAGGACAGTGCTGTTCCACGTGTTGCACCTGGGCAGAGTGGTGACAGACAGCATCCATAGACAGTCCCAGATTGGATGGAATGACAAGTCCAAGGTGAGCCCAAGGAAACCCTCGGGAAGGGGGAAAAGACAACTTACAGTGTAGGTGCAAAGTCTATCCAGGAAACCCACAAACCAGGACATCAGGGGGCAAGTCTGAGTGCAGGGACACCTAAACTTAACTCAAGGCAGCTCTTCATTTGCAGGCATGAACTTGAATAAAACCCCTGATCCCATGGGCAGGGGGGGTAGATGCTACTTTTATTTACTGTTTGTATTGATCTGAAACAATTTTCATTAAACCAATTATTTGTGTAATTGTGTTTGATGCCTACAGTCAAAAATATTTATCAAACATTAATACAAGATGTTTATCCTTTTCATTAATTTTCTTTCCTCCTTTAAAAGTATGAAGTGATTTTACTTTTTCTCTTGGTAGCTGGCAGTTTTATTGCATTGCATAAGTTTTAAAGAGAAATCCATATATTTCCTTGTTAGTTCTTTGTATTATTGTCATTGTTGATATTATTATTATTATTATTATTATTATTATTATTATTACGCATAAAAGAAAGGAGGTAGGAATGAACTGCTTGTATGTTTAAAGAATCTTCTTTGAACTTCTCAGAGTCCCATTAAAAAAAAAAAAAATAAAAGCCTTGGAAATAAGAGGTAGTATATGAAAAGAAACAAAAATCAGACAATGAAGCACACCACAATTCTCTATGCAACCAGCAAAAGTGCACTGGGAGAGAGAGTCTAAATCCTGTTCAGTTAAAAAAGATTTTCACTGATTTTGCTGCCCCAGAGAGTGCACAGGGCCAATTGACATACCAAGGTGAGGTAATTCTATTTTCTTTATTCTACTTTGCGTGCAATAGGGTGCTCAAGGCTAACTCACAAAAGACTGGCTCTCTGTCATCAGAATGTTGCACCACTTATACATTATAACAAAAAAGCCATCAACCTTCATTACTGATTAGGTAACTTTTTAATTAATTATTACTCAACCCCCATTTGCTGGTTGTATTTCCTGCTCTGCCTTCTAATTGTTGTGAATGTACAGTTCTTTCCTTCATTTGAGGCTGGGGTCTGTTTTGAGTAGGTGGTCAATGAGTCCCAACATGCTGCTGCTGGAATTTCCTTTCCCCTAGTTTCTGCTCAGTTCTGCTGACCTCACTCCTGCTGGCTCCTGTCCAGACAGCCCATTCGTTTGGGGATTGTCTTCACTTTTCCTTGAAACAAAAGATTAGCCAAGCATACAACATTAATGATGTAATTGCTTAATTGTAACTGTCTAGCTAGAGCTACTAATGAGAAGCTAAAAAACAATTGCAAACTTTGTTTAAAATATTGAGGGATTCAAATCTTGAGGGGCTTAATATCAACTTCAGTAGACGTAGGTCATGACCTGGTACAGTGCAATGTAAACAAATAGAGAAGAATATGTTGTAAAGAGAGACATGTAGATATACGGGGTCCAATTAATCCTTAGATGTGAACTAAGACTAGTGGGTTTTAGCCTCTTCAGTCTGATTTTTATTAGAAATAAATAAATTCTGTCCACTGAACCTGCTTTTCAAGGACTCTTATCCTAGTTGTCATGCAGTTTAAATACACAATGAACAGTCATTACAGCAACATTAATCTGGCAGACATTGCACTTCAAATAATGGCTGCCTGCCTTAGTTCCTGGTTTCTCCTTTTTAAGCATTAATTATATGTGTCAACAACAATAAATGTAGAGTAAGATAATTGCAGGTATGGGAAAAGGTTACTCTTTGCAAATAAGTACTTGAAAGATAATGTCTTCAAAGTATTAGAATTTTATTTACTTCAAGTGCCTCAAGAAATTGTTGGACAACCCTGAGTTTAACTATATATACAAAAGGGACTGTCCATTATAATTTTTTTTTTTTTTTTGTGTAAATGCTTATCATAATAACTAACATATTTGTTTGAGGATTTTTTCGTAGCAAACAAGACATACAGGTTTGTTTTGTTTTGTTTTGTTTTGGTTGTTTTTTTTGTTTGTTTGTTTGTTTGTTTTTGTTTTTGTTTTTTTTTTTTTTGATTTGGAACAAAGTTATAGATACAGGTATTTGGATAGAAATAAAGATATAGGTATTCATTCCACTCTAATGTATTAAACTAACTGCTCGGTAGTATTCCTTTCTGCAGATACATTTAACTCTTTTCATCAGGCTGTCTCAATTGCAATAATTTTGATAAAAATTTCTAGTGCCAGTACTATTGCTCACATATTTCATCACATAAATGTTCATCATTCTGTTAGCTGTGATTATGACAGTGTAAATTTCAGGGTCCAGAAGCCTGTCGTCATCCACAAATTCTGCATGGCTTGTTTTTCTAAATACTTCTTGTTTTAATTTCCCTTACTTCTAAAGTCAAATCAAGCGTGTTTTTGTAATCCAAGACAGATTTATATAAATATTGTTAAAAACGACAAATGTTATTTTGATGCAGCATTTCATTATTTTTATGGACAGAAGGCCTCTCCAAATATCTTATACTTTTGAAAATTAGAAATCTTCTTGAGCTGTTAATAACAGATGAAATGGAGAGCTGATCAGTATTTTGAAGTGATAATACAGTTTTAGAGGATGGAAGAGAGGCTGCTTTCCTGTCACCACATCATCTCCTTCACAGCGGACTTTCACAGTTTCTTCAGTTGTTCTTCTCAGATCATGTTCTATAATCTTGTGATAATTTCACATACCTGTGGTTAGTATTAGCCTCATAGATCCTTGCAGTTTCTCTTTGGTCTTAGATTTGTCCAAGACCCACTCCTGAATGAAGCTTCACCAGCATCTAGGAGAATGTTCCCTTATAAAACATTTCGTTAAATCTGTCGGAGTGCCATTGATTAATCTTGAAACAATAGCATGTTTGGTTTTTTGCAGGGGCCAATATGGAGTTTGTGGGCCAGTATAACTTCTAGGTAGTTTTTTTTTTGCTGTACTGCTGCATACCTACATTTCTCCAAATATTTAATTATCTGCTCCTTAGAGCAGAATTTTTGTTCTTTTTCAGCTCAGCCACTTGGACTTGAAAGGAGAGCATATAAAGCAAGCTATAAAGCATAGTGTTCTTTAAATAGAGAAAAACAGACAACTGTTAATGGTTAAGTTAAATTTTTTAAAAAAGGAAAAAGAAAATAAAGTCTGTGAGACAAAATTTGCTTCAGAGTATCATGACAACTTCAAACCATGCTTTTTTTTTTTCAAAAGTAAATTATTATTATTTTAAATAGTTGTGATTATACTTATGATACCGCATTTTTTTTCTTCAATATGTTGACTTCAGGCTAAATTCCAGGAAAAATTACAGGGAAAACTTGAATTTTGAACATATTCAAAATAAAAAATGGTGGAATTATGAGACCTCTTTCAGCAGCTAAGTGAATACATTATATGTCACCAGTACAAGTTTTATATTACATAGACTTTCCAAAGTCTTTTTTTTTAGCTATGCAGAGAGGAAAATAGATTGCTGTAAATACTTTTCTGTCTGCCTGTGCTTCCACCCTATCAGTGGTGTATTTGGGGTATCTGGAAAAGGCTGTTTGAAAAGTTTCTCCTATGATAACTTGTTTTGAAATATCTGAAGCTGACAATGAACTGAAGAACACACTAAGATAAAATGGATAGCAAACATTGAGCTCAAATATATAGCAACCTCATTGTGTAAGCTGCTTAAAGCATATAAATAAATATATGGCAACTCATTATTAAGACCTTATCTGATTTAAAATTATGAAAGGATTTTTTAAAAAGAGAATGACTTTTTATCTGCTCATGTAATCTTCCAATGCAGTGCATTAATAAAACATCTAGTACTTTCAGGAAAGGTTGATAATTAGTTGTTGGCACTTAGCTGCTAATGACAACTATAAAGGATATAGTCTTAATTTATATTTTATGCAGGTATTAATGGTTAAAGTTAGAACAATAATTAGCATAGTAGGATGTGATGATTCATGCTGTTATTGATATTGTTGCAGTCAACTTTATGCTTCCATGCCAAAATTGTCATATTTTTTATTATTTTGGCTAATGGTGTGTAACCCTTACATCAGATTTCTGTCTAGACAGTAACAACTTTTATAAAATATTTACTAAGAGTCTCCATGACCCAGGATTTTTCTTGAAGCTTAGTTTTTCTTTCTTATTTTCACTTTAGAGACGGAGCTACTGAAAATGCAGTGTGATTTTTTGATTTGGAGACATTGAATTATCTTCTCCTGGAGGCTCTATTTTTCTGAATGTTATTCTCAATATGCAGATTAGACTGAGGAATGGAAGAATTTTAGCATGTTGTGTTTATTAGTCATAAAGAGGGGGCAGGGTAGTGAGAGCTGTAAAGTACATTTCACATAAGTAGAAATCTAGCTGCAAAAAAAAAC
>WEIU01005805.1:0-14520 GCA_013389925.1 Aegithalos caudatus | reverse complement strand
GTGTTTTGTCATACGGATGCAATCACATGCTGCCCATATCAGACTGACTTCCAAAACTGACTCAGGCTGGACTTCAGTGAAAGTATTTATGGACCAGTGTCTCCCCAGCCAGACAGTGGTGGCACCTGATCTGTTGGCCCCTGAGAATTCTCTAGACCCCCCATTTAACATAGTGTTTTGGAAAGTGTATAGGTGGAACCATGAGTAAGAAATGAGTCAGGGGAAGCACCTAGAAACAGCATGAATGGACGTGATCAATTGACGGTGATCTCTGCAACTAACCACCAACTTCCAGGATCCTTGGGGGATTTCTCTGAGACACAGGGCCACCTCAGACTGTATTTTATTCACAAGAGCTAGTTCCATGCCTAGAAGCACAGACTCATGCTAGCAAATGCACAGAACAACAGAAAAGTTCATCTTCAGAATGTATCTACGTCAAGTCCACTGAGAATAACAAGTGCTACTTGCACTCAGGTGCATGGAAATACCTCTATTATAAGTATTATACAGGGTTAATGGAAAGGCTCATGTTGATTTCAGAATAGTAATTTCTAATGATTGGTATGTAGTGATCCTTAGCTGTACTTTTTGGTTTTTGCATCTTGATTTAGCTATGTGAAAGCCATCTCTTGTTGTATCCTGTGGAGACAATTTGAAAGCACAATGAGCGGGGAGACAACTGGACTTTTTTTTAAGGAGGGAAATGATGCAAAAGCAATTGAAACTTGGAGTTCGGTGTTGCAAAATGAAAAAAAAGCAAAGCTCTTTACTCAAGGAAATAAACAAACAAAAAAATCTTACAGCTTTTCCCTGAAACAAGTCGACAGAGGCACCATGATATGAATCATCAGGGCATCATATTCAGGCAAACTGTCAGCAGTGTTAGAGGTCCTGCAATCTTTCTTAGTGAGAGGTTGAAGAAAAGAATTTTGTACCATTTCCCATTGTGCTGAACAAGAATTTGCCTGGAAGCCTTGCTTGACAGATTGGCCCCTATTCCCACTATGATTTGTGCTACTGTGAAACAAGTGTCTAATGCACAGGCTGTAATGTAGTGACAGGATAGCTTCAGTTCTTCTGAAAAATGATACAGACATGAAAGGACGGGCTCTGCTCCACCTTTCATGCTTTTCATATTTGCATTTGGAGTGTACACAGGCGGGACCCTAGACAGAACTGACAGACANTGTCTTTCTTATCAAAACTTTGGGATTCCTTTTTCCAGAGAGAACTTAATCTTTCAGATTTGGGTCAGGAGGCATAGAAAGTAAACACAAAGAAGTAAACATTATGATATTCTAAGGGACAAGTAGGACATATTTTTTAGAATTTAGTTAAAGGAAGTACTGTCTTATGTGAACTCTAAGAATGCAAGCATGGTGGATGCAATTTGTCCTTTGAAAAAGCTGCTTATAAAAGTAGTAAAATAAAAGATCCTTGTAGATTTTTATACCTTGTATATGGAAAAAAATAAAAAGCAACAATATGTGTATTTTAAGTATACTATGTTGTGTAGAGGTTTGATGTAGAGAAATAGATTTTAGAAGTATTCTCATTTTCACCTGCTCATCCTGCCTTGCACATTCTAGTGGAAATCCTGCAGTATGCATTGTTATGGTTGTATGTGAAAAATTTAAGATTTAAAAAATAATTGTTACATAAAGAGGATGTTTATTTCGGAAAGAAGAGAGTTTTTGAAACAATGAAATGATACAGTTCATTTCCACCAGATGTTGTGTATCCTCTATTTTTCTTTTTTTCTTTTTTTCTTTTTGAGATTTGAGCTATGTAATGTAGAGGAATATTGACAAATGCTGTATGGCACTTTTGCATTGGCTTGCTAGCACACTTATGTTACATAAGGGGTGTTGCAGAATAATGTTTGCAGTGTTCTGTGCCAAATGCATTCTGAAATATTTGCAGCATCATACAACAGATGGAAATTAAAGTAATGTTTAAGCTCAAATCTGTTCTCTTTGATGGTCTTTCGCGCGGATGGCTTTAAGCAAACTTTCAAAACAAACTTTCTAGGTATTTAAGATGTGTAAATATGAACATAGAAAATGTAGTGGAGAGTGATTAAACACATGGTAAATATTGTGGTTTTGATTTAACTTGAACTGAACTAGGAGATAAAATGCTTGAAATGTTGTCAATACTTTTGTGTGAAAGAGAAGAAAACATCTTGTATATCTGTGTCCATTGGATTTAATTTGAGTAAGTTTTTCCCTTCTTGTACAAGTAATATATGAAGAAAACAGGATGCTTGAATAATTGGCATGCTTCTGATGTTTGGTGGCTTCCATAACTCCCAGTTTGGATCCTGTAGGGTCACATTCAATTTTTATGCGGATGAGTTACTACAAAACTGTGAAGGGAAAATTTTCCAGAGTTTCAGTTTATTTTGTTAATTTTTGTGGAATCTTTTGTTATTCTTATTGTTCATTCATTTTATGGTTTCATTTGAATCTATGAAAAGCTTTGTTAAAAAAGCAAATAGGAAGGGAAAAATCCCCAAAGAAATGGATTGGTATTTTAATATCCAAATATGAGAGCATAACAATGGAAAAGAATATTTGTTTTACAAATGCAACAGTTTTTAATTTTCAAAAACAGCTAAATAAATTAATGCTGAATGAGAATTATTTCACACCTGTCAAAGATAATTTGCCACATTTGTCCTCTCCTCCTTTTCTGAACACCTCCCATTTCCATACTAAGTACAGGCAGACAATGTAAGTTAAACTGTGATAGCAGCAAGAGAGAGAAAGAGCAATGGAACAAGGAGAGTGAAATGTGAGCAGCTGTTAGGGGAGGGTTGGACCTGCAAATGTGATCAGAAGACAGTCTTGCATCTGAGATCAGTGCCTGGTAAATCGGGTTTCACTGCCTTGGCAACTGCAGGTTTGTCCCTTTCTTTCTCCTGGGAATGAGCATACCATGTTCTGTTGCCTTTTCTGTATTGGTACTTATGGCAATCTGCCTCTAAAGTACCTGGAAAGTATCTGGGTTCAATGGTAAATTGGGTAGGGTTGTTTAGAATTCCTAACTATTGGTCGCAGTTATATTGTGTTAATCATCATTCAGTAAAATTGTGACCTTTCCAGCACAAAATGGTGAGCCATGGGAAATTGCATCCAGAGACTATCTTTAAAAGAAATGTTAACAAAGGAGCAGGCAGCACTTCAGGATATTTCTGTAATTTTTTAAAGCGTTGGGGATGGGTCTTTAGAAATCAAATTTACTGATCTAATTGTGATAATTCATGTTTCGTTCTGTGTCTTCAATCTCCCTTAATTTCAGAAAATAGTGCAAGTTAGACTGTTGTTTTGGAAGAATGGTAGAAAAATATAACTATTAATGTTATTTTAAGATTTGAAGGTTAAAAGGGGAAAGCAGCAGGAAGCTTTAATATCAAAAACTGACCTATTCTGAAACAGAGGAAACATAATGAGGAAGCCTATTGATTAGAAAAAGCTGGGAGTGCCTGTTCCAACAGCCTTACCTCTGTGAACCTAGGCTTCATGAAACTTACCTCTACATTGGGATGAAATCATCACCTGGAAACTAGAAATGAATAGACATTATTTTTTGATTTAATCTTCACCTAGGTACCATTTCATCACTTGTAGTGATACGTCTTATGCTTGACCATGTAGACATTGTTTCCCTAATTTGCTCTGAATGCTTCATTGTGAATGACAGAGATATGCTCATTGTAGTGGCAGCAACTTAAGAGAGGAAACTCTGTGCCACAAGGAACCCTTTATGTAGAATTAATAAAGAAGATTACAGAAAAAGAATTCATAGTATTGTTAGCTTCCTTGATCTACTGAGGAATATAAGATGGTAGCTCAAAGTACTGGCCCTTTCTTGGCCTAGAGTATTTCAAAATTTATCTGAGAGGAAATCTGTGGGGGATCATTAAGAGAGGTGAGCACAACTAGGAGAAACATTAAGGCACTTTAAAGCTTCTATGGGAATTTTTACTTGGTGAAATTACTTACATACATCTACCTGGAAATTCCTTGGGGAATTGTATCAACTTTTTCCCTCTTTTTCCCTTCAACTGAAATCAAGATCAATTCACAAAGCCTTCTAGTACTTGACACAAAAAACAAATGTGTTGACATGATTAGCAGTGTTTAGAACACCAGTTCTCAGAAGTAAGAGAGACTACAGGCTGTAGCATTAGTCTGTTGAGCCATCAAGTCAGAGCCTTTTCCTTACCTTTCTGAGACAGAGAGACTCTTAAATTGAATAATTGTCATTTTCCAGCTTTCAGTGAGGCCAGAAATCACTAAAGATCTCATTTAAACTTTCTGTTCTAGTTCTCAAGCAAATTTACGATGGAGGTCAGTCCTTTC
Organism: Aegithalos caudatus; assembly: GCA_013389925.1. Classification (NCBI taxonomy): domain Eukaryota; kingdom Metazoa; phylum Chordata; class Aves; order Passeriformes; family Aegithalidae; genus Aegithalos; species Aegithalos caudatus. The sequence continues at coordinate 10,150 of WEIU01005805.1, read as the reverse complement.
GCAAGATTTCTGGAGGGAATTCTTCATCAAAACAGATGGAGTTTTTCTCCCATTGTAGTTTAAACTATCTTCCATCAATTTTTCTTCTCATTTCACTCATCTTATTATGACCTTCATAGGATAAAAGAACAGTACAACCATACCTTTTCTCTGCGTATTGTGCTTCTCAGTATATTATGTAGTTAATATTGATTATAAATCACAGTGAACTCAATGGATGCTTTTCTATCCCTGTACCAGTCCACTACAGGCAATCTTGTGCTTTTATTCATGCTTGGAAATACTATTATTTTTATATTTCTTCTACAGAAAGATTGTGAGTTCACTGTTTTTTTACAGATAGAACAAACTCAGAAATATCCCAGACAATCTATCAAAGCACAAGATTATGAGAAGTTATTTTCTTCTAACTAAAATGAGATCGATAAATGCACATTAACCTAATTATCCTAACGATTGAGTTTAGCAAGTTAATAGGACCTGACATCTGTAATGAAAAACAAAGATAATGATACATGAGGGAGAGCAAAAGAGTATATTGGAAGAAGCTTATGTATTTTAAGTAATTTTTCTGTACAAGTTTAGAGTTCATGGTCAGGAACGTCTGGGGGGTCTGGAGGTTGACAGTCAGTTTGGAAGAAGCATGGGTGTGGCAAAGGCAGGCATATTGTCAGCCCTCCTCTCTTGCCAAGAACTTGAATGAAAGCATCTCTCAGCATGAAAAAATGAAGGATATTTGACATATGTTAGTTGGGTAGGTTTTTTTGTGCAATGTTGTCAGAGACTACCGGATAAGGTGAGCAGTTTCACCCAGAACAAAGTAGTGATTATGGAGCACTAACCATGACTTAAATGAAAATCTAAATTCTCCCTCATTTGTCTCAGCTGGGCTATGACAAAGCTGAATCATAATTTCTGAACACAAAGGTTTGATTTAACATGATCATTTTCTGATGCTATACCTGTTCTAGTTTTCGTTCATTTCCTGCACTGAGATGAGATCTAGCTTCCTCCCCCACCATTTTTTGTCTTTCCTGTGACTATATGCAGCAGAGTTTTCCCATTTGAATTCCATATTTTAACTAAAAAAACACTGTGCAGATGCATGTAAAGACAAAATTATAATATATGTGCAAAATCACAGTAGCGTGCTTTTGTTTTTGAAGTAAAATTTTCCGAATGGGTTGAGTGTCAACAGTTTGTATTTTTTTAAGAAAAAAGGAAAAATGAAAGGTGTGAGAGCAGCTCAGATCAGATTTTTGCAATGCAAGAAGACCTGAATAGCATCTTAAGCCGTTAAAACTCTCTCTCCATCACTTCTTCTGCCTGGTGGAAGGCAATGTTTCTTCTAACAGTGCCATAAGCTGTTTTCATCAGCCTTGCCCAACTTCCCACTCACTCAGATGTGGTGCTGGATGGACTAGGCACATGAGATTGATGTTTCATTGTGAGACACAGAAAGCATGGGTAGGGATAGTACAAGGTGCGTGTCAAAATCAGAGGGGAACACAGCTACAAAACAAGGATAATCAGCAGCAGCCTTAGGAATGAAGCTGCACATAGTTTTCATCTGAAGACCTCAAAGAACTTTGCCAAGACGAATTAATTAATTGTCACAGCAGCCATAAGAGTTTATAAGACATTACAAATAAATTTTACAGAGGAAGATCTGAGCTGTCTATGAGTGCTAGTGCACCTCAGGCAGGAGCAAGTTTACACCAGCTCGGAATCAGACAAGAATTTGCACTGACCTTGTTAGATGCAGGAAAGATCCAGCAAAACCACACTGAAGAGTGATGCAGGTGGTGGGTTCACACTGGGTGGGAAGATGCTGTCAGAGAGGACTGCAGGACTATATACCTTGCACAGATGAAAAAAAGGATGAGAGGGCTTTTTGCAGGGTAATATGGCTTTGCTGTCAACAACTGTGTTGAGAAAAGAGAGGGAAGAGCAAGGGGCCCAGGCTGACTGTGAGAAAGAGGAGAAAGGAGATGCTTGGGGAGTTTATTCTATTTACAGTCTACATTACACAGCACTATTTTTTACAATTTAAAGAACCATTTATTTCTTTTTGGTCTTTCCCTTAATTTGTCTAGTTGTATCAGCCCAGAACACCTTAACAGGATATACCTTCCATTGTCTATCTCTAAAATTTCATGAAATCAAAAGTTTAGAGTTATCAACCAAAAATATCAATTAAAGACAAAAGCGTGGCACACTTTCTTGAGGAGTGCCTATTTCTTCTCTATTTGCCTTATTCATGTAATGGCAGCACAAATATTAAAATTAATGTAACGTCTTTGCATCTCATGTGAGCCACACATGCACAGTAAATGCAACAATATAAGGAAAATGAGTAATCTACTTCAATAGGAACAGGGTAATTTTTTTAGTGTCATTTGGATTTTATTTTTTTTTTTATTTACTATGTTTGTGTAGATTATCTGCAAATTATCACAGTACTTTTTTTAAAGTATTAAATATAACCTGAAAGAAAACATTTTAATTCTTACAATAACAAATGTCTTTTTCCTTCTATCGTAATTTTTCTTACTTCAATAAAATACATTCTTTAAATCTACTGCATTCCAAGCCCTTCATATTATGTACTCTTTCTGCCTCATTGAAAAATAGATTCTTTTAAAGAACACTTTGTGAAATTATTAGGTTTCAATCTTAAATTTATATGAGAGACAAAATTTTTAAGAACTATTTCTCAAAACTGACTAGCTTAGCCATATCACATTAACGCACATTACATGGCAATAAAGTGGAACTGAATATTATTAGTAACAGCCTACAGTTTTTCTAATGACAGCTACTGTGGAGTCAACTTTATATAATGTATTTCAGATAAAGTAACAGACAAAATAAATGAAAAAATATAGATTGATAGTTTATATTTTTTCCTTTCATTATCATTTATCAAAAAATTTGGTTATAAAGAAGAATTTCATGCCAGTTTTGTTTGCAATCTATATAATTTGTTATGAAAATATATATGGCGCACTGTCTTAATATCTTTTATATATTTAACATTCAGCAATTATTGTGGAAGTCATTGATTTGACCAAAATTGGCTTGTCTGTTTGTTCATTTTTAGTTGTGGTAGATGAAACAACATTTACTTTCTCTGCAAGGAACAAGGAGAATTTTTCCTTTAGTTAAAGACAAAGTTCATATTATTTGTCTTTGTTCAGCAATCGTTGCATTTTTCAGATTAATTTGTATGTAGTGCCACAGAATATGTTGTTCTTTTTTTTCCTAATTAAAACACAGCAAGTTAGGACTATGTCTACCAAATTTAGATGTTGACAATGTGTCAGTTTGTAAATAAATGTTCTGGGGGCAAGGGAGGTGAAACATTCAATTAGTGGACTACCTCCTCAACTCTTACAAGGAAGAATAAATTTTAATTACTTCATATTCTCTCAAAGCCTGGCACAGTCATCTGAGTAGAAAAGGAGGAATACTTAAAATTCATTTTGGAATTCATGATAAATTCAATTTTTAAAGGTCAAATCTTCATCATTTGTGATGGTTCAATGAGTCAGCAATGCTGTTCCAAAAGAATGGGTTGGCAGGCCTAATGGTATCAGAGTGGAGCCAGACGTGCAGAATTGCCTCCTGAAAAATTCACAGGTGAAGCACCTGACTCACTCAGTCATTCCGGTGAGTGAAAAGCGGATCTCTGTATTGGGCATAACTGGCAAGGTTTGGGGAAGTAGCAGGGGTGGTTTCGGTCCCAGTCAGAGATGGCTCCAGGTGGCTGAGCAGTGCATGGAAGCAACCAAAACTTTAACTTGTGTGAGGATCATGAGGCACCTCTGCTTAGACACATTTGGATGAATGTAGTGGCAGTTGCACACAGGAGACCCGTGAAAAGACGTATGAGGAAACACAAAAGGTAAAATGAGAGGAGACAGGTGAGAATGCATGTGAGGACACAGAAAAGGAGGTGGGAACATGGGAGGATGCACAAAAAGCGCTTGTTTGAAGAGAAATGTGAAGAGATGCATTTAGAGAAACAAAGTGGAAGAGCCATTGTGCAGACCAACCCTGGCAATGCACTCTTAGGATGGACTCTTAGGAGGTCTGGGACAGAGTAGGGCCCTCTAAGGGCTGTGGAGGATCCATGCTGAGTCAGGGACTTCCCTGAGGGGGCTGCAGCCTATGGAGGAGAGCTCAAGATGTGACTTCTTTGCCCACAGCAATCTCCAGGCTGATGAAAGGGACTATAAGGGAAAGAAGAATATTTTCTCCCCGTAGTAAAATATGAACTGACCTAGTTTATCCATAACTATAACAAACTGGGAATATATTAAATGGTCTTTAAATACCTGCTTTTGTGAAGGACGAGACTAAGGTGTGTTGTGTGACATATTCCAGTCTTCCAAGATTAGGAATAAGCAACAATAAGAAATAATTCTAGTAAGATTAGCAATAAGCATTCTTTATTGTAGCAACATAAAGCGTCTCTTTTCCTTCTCCGTGGAAATACCTAATAGCGACAGTAAATAATACCTGTTCTGTGATAAAGTACATTCTCTGAGTGGAAAACTCAAGTGTTTGGAGTTTTTTAAAAGAAAAAAACAATATTTGTTTGGTGGATTGTTTTTAGAATATTGAGTGGTGACACCATTTAAAGAAACCCTTGGGAGTATATTTCAGATAAAAACTTTGGTTTTAGTGAAGTTTTGCTGATTGCTGAATTTTTTTTCCCTTTGTTTTGAAATGGTGAATGCTTCATTGCTCTTCAGTGTGCCAATATATTATTGTGCCAATAATCCAATAATAAAAAAGTAAATCCTTTGGGGTTGGAAATATTTTCAAATATACAATAACATACCTGGGTTTTTCTAAAGGGTGGGAGATGAAAAAAAGTTGAAAATTGTTAAAGAAGTGGAAGAACTCATAGATTCGTTTAACAAATCAAATTTTCAGTTAACAAATATGCTTTTCCATGATATTAACTTTGTAAATTTTTTTCTAGCTTGAGCAAACCAAGAAAAAATTCTCCGTGTTTTTTTTTAATTATCAGATTTTTGATAGCTGAATCAAGATGTAGAATTGCATTTACCATAGACACACTCTGTTTTATTTTCTTCCTTAAGAAACCTGATTATCTGGTCTCAAAATTAAATTAAAGGGAAATTACAGTTATGGAACAGTTATTCTACTGATATATAGATGCTATGATTAAGAATATTTTCTAGATGCTCATTTTCTGAAGGACTACTGCACATTTGGAGCATTACAGAGATCTAATTTCAGTCTCTGTCAACATTCACATCCTAGGAACCATTCTCTTGAAAGAAACTTACATTTAACTTCTTTCTGAGGTAGATACTGGTAGCATCTCATAACAGATTTTTATCATAATTATGTGTGTAGAACTGATCTCAAATTTATAAATTAGGATTTACTATTTCTGAAAATGCACAGAGATATACTTTGCTGAACTGAGTTGACTGTAAGTTTTGTATGATGTAAAGAAGGGTACAGAACACCTGTCACTTATGAAGCAGTGTTCAGATTTGTGTTCAGATTTGGACCCCTCACTACAAGAAGGCCATTCAGGTGCTAGACTATGTTCAAAGAAGGGCAAAGAAGATGGTATCTGGCTGAGCACAGTGATAAGCCTTGAGTAAAGATGGCTGAGGAGGTCCTTATCTCACTCTGCAACTACCTGAAGGGAGACTGTAATGATGTGGGGTTCAGTCTCTTATCCCAGGTAACAAGTATTAGGACAAGGGAAAATGGCCTCACCTTGCCTCGGAAAAGGTTATGAATGACTATCAGGAAAGACATCTTCACTGAAAGAGTGTCAGCCACTGGAAGAGGCTGCCCAGGGAAGTGGCTGAGTCACCATCCCTGGAGGTATTTAGAAGATGTGCAGATAGGACAGGGAGGGACATGATCTGGTCTTGAGCTTGGCATTGATGGATTAATGGCTGAACTCGGAGATCTTAATGGTCATTTCAGCCTATATGATTCCATGTGTGAGTGTAAATCTATTCCTGTGTTGTGCTGCGCAAACAAGAGAAATAATAAAAATCAAGCACATAATTTAAATTAAAATTTCTTATCCTTGATATCAAAGAAATAAAATATTGTAAAATAAAAACTTCAGTAATTATTTTTTTTCTGAAAAGACAAAGCTACTTATTAATCCATTAATTCCATCAGTGACAATTCAAATTTCAGTTTTTTTCATGTGCTAAGTTTTCTGACTCACTTTTCTTTGATTTGTTTTCCTCCTTATTATGTGACAGAGTGACATCAAACACAAGGCACCTTTAACACTACAATACATAGTTTCCTATGTTTGCTGGAGAGTTAGTGCTGGACAGACTTTATTCCTATGGTTGGTGAAAGAACTTCGGAAGATGAGATTTTACTGTAACACTTCACAGGAGCAGACTGATGACAAGTCCTTACTCCTTTTAACTCCTCTCATGACTAATTAAAAAATGTTAGCATTCAATCTACAGAGTAACAAATATGTGCAGTTCATTAGTCTTCCAGTAATAAGAAATATTGTGCAAAGCATCCTTAAAAATAAATAGAACTGATGCATGTTTGGGCTTTCTTCAGGAAACTGCTGATTAATTATGATACAGATTGTTTATTAATTTTGCTTCTCTAGAGGTGTCAGATCTTGGAAAATGCATTTGTGGTGCACAGAACACATGAAAGTTTTAATCTTTCTCTCACAGAGTCCCGTCCCTCAGACATAATTATTCCTATTTGCAGCTGCCATTTATACATAGGATTTGCAAACAAAGTCAAAACAAAGCACTACATGGTTTCTAAGTACTACACTACAAGTCTGGCAGCAACCACATATATATCAAAACTGTTCAGAATACTTATTAAGTTTTTCTGAAAATATTATTAGAGGGGTTTGGTACTAAAATATGTCTGTAGACCTCCTTTAAGTCTCTAGTTTACAAGGGTGATGGAATTTTTAACATAATCTGTGAGCTATAGACAGTGGCATTAAAACATTTCTTACTTCTCTCAAAGACACAGTGTGAAATTAGAATCACTGTATAGTATTTTCAAAACACTTTGAGATCCTCACATTAAAAAAAGGTAGATGTTCAGAGTATTTTTTTTTTTTAATAGGGAATATTTGTGATTTATGTTTTAGGGTTCATACCTATTAGGGTCTTGTATGTTTCCAGAACTCAGTTAGATCTCAGTATGTATTTCCTCAGAAAATCTTTTACAAGAGTAGGAAAAATAAAACTATATAAAACAAGCCTTTCTACTCTTGGTGACAATATTGTACTGTAGCTGTGGTGCCATAAGCAGTAATGAAGAAAAAAAAATAGAGTACAGGTTGTCAGGAAATCTTTAGAAACCAATTAAGTGAAGTTTGTCAAACTAAAGAGACCCTAACCTACAGGGAAAGCTAATAGCTTTATTTCAAAGACAAAGTTACAGCTCAGTGTAGGGCCTCTGCAGACCATCTTGTTCTTGTTGAAATAACCTACTTATAAAATGCCAAGATTTGTTTTGTTTCTCTTTCTAGTTTTGTTTCACTAATATTTTATTTTAGTTAAAATTTTGCTTGGCTAACGTGACAATGTGTGTGTGTGTGTGTGTTTAATTTCCCCAGCACTGCAGATATAAACTTTCTCCTAGCTAATATCACAAAATGTAACAAGGAGTTAAGTTGGAGTCACAAAGTCTGCAGTTCGTAACTTGACATCCTGTCTTTGCAGAGTCCACTCTGCAGCTGACACAAAGCTCTATTTAATGTGCTGCCAATCACTTCTAGTCAAGTACTGTACCGTAAATCCTCGAGTACTCTTTCAAAATGATTTTGTTTATATCTTTTTCCATTTAATCTGTTTTTCTCTCTCCATACAGCGACGTGTAAATCCAAGCAGAATTGCCAGTACTGGCTCCAGGAAAAGAAGTTATCCTTTAAATTGCTTTCATCTTCTCTGATAGACTTCTAGGAAGCAACCAGCTTGCTAAGGTATGAGAGAGAGGCTGTGAAGTCTTATTGTAAGCTTCAAATAATCAGAAATGTATTGTTAAATATATATTACTAGTGCAGATTTGAACGACAGAAGTTCACAGGTAGTTATAGAAGAGTTTAGCTACAGCTAATAGCACTAGTAACTCAATTTTACTTGATTGTTCATCTGACACCTTAGGTGAATATTTTCTTAGGCTTCCTCAACTGTCCCTTACTTGGTCAGCTTTTACACCCCCATGGGCTGTTCACGTGATTCAGTCTTGATCCATATCAGGTCTCTTGGTTTTTCTTCTACCATTTTGTGACCCACTCATACCACCTGATATTATCCTTTTGTCAGCCTCTTCTGTTTAATTTTTTTCTTTTCTTCAGTAATCTCAAAAAGTCTTTTCTGCATTTCATACTTCAGCTTTCTGCAGGTCTCTCACAGGATCACCCGCTGCAGTGGCTACAAGTGAGGGTCCTGCTCTCAGCAAGAAGCAAATGTCTGCACTTATCACAATTATGACTTCCTTCACTTTGTAATTGACCTCCTGCTCCTCAGATCTGTATTCATCCTAGCTGAACACATCTTATCCAGGTTAACCCAGACAAACTGAGCTGCCATGATGCCATTCTTCAAACTCTTTTATTCTTTCTGCTTCTCTTTTTTTTTCTCCCAGTATCCTGTCTTATCTCTTTTCTCTCTCCCACTGGTTCCAATACATCCACTCTAATCTGTTCCCTCTTTCCTGATGGCCTTTTATAGTACAGAACCACACAGAGAATTACTGTTCAGCAAAACTTGTACTATTCAGCAAATGGTTCAATTTTTTCTATCATAGGAAAAAGGCTGTTTGACTCTGCTTTATTCTACAAAATTTAACTTTCTTTTTATTAGTGTGGTCACTGAGATTAATATTTTCAATTGTTATTCAGTCTTAACTTCTAATCATATTCTATGCTTTTTCAAATCTACTCTATATGTTAAATGCAATTGAAATTACTGCAATCTAATTCCCTAAATACCTTCTGAACCCAAAATTCTGCTATGTGTGCAATGGTTTATGTCTTACCTTGACAAAGCTAATTATTTTCTTCTTCTTGCAAGCAAGACATCTCTTGATTTCATGTTTATTTTGCTTTTATTATTTCCTTTTTGACTGGTCTTCCACTCTTTGACTGAATAGTCTCTATCACCCCCTACAGATTTTTGAAGGTGCTGCAAAAGCCAGTTTCTGTTTCCTTTTTCCATAGCATTAATGGTAGCTAGGGCAAGGACTGCCCCCTCTCCATGATAAGGGTGGCATTCAACATCTCTTCAACCCAGAAGTCCAACTTTCTGTGGGTTGCAGTCCAGTGAGGAACAGGAATGAGAGGGAAGTATCAGACATGGGAGATAATCTGAATGCCAGCCTGAATTCTTATACCACGTTTTTACTTGCAGACTCTTAATCAAGAGCAAGCATGCAACGTGTTCAGAAAGCAAAACATGACTTGTTTCCTTTTGACCAAAATAAATATTGGGCTACCTCTCAGGAATCCTTATCTATTACTACCTCTAGGTCCATCTGGCTGGGGATATAATTATAAAATTTTGCTTCCTTCTACAATTATCCTCAAACCTTTTTACCAAACTNATATATATATCCAAGAATTATAAAAAATATTTTAGTCAGAAACTGTGGAATAAAAGAATCAAGATATACAAAGGTTCATGTTTAGGACCAGGAGTGTGAAGTTCGCTGTGGAGTTTCTCCATCCTTTATTATGAGCACAAGCAACATCACCACAACATCCACTATATCCATCTCTATTATTATCTTCAATTTGATCACGTCTCTAGATAGATATTGTTGTGAAAAATATATCTGTGTTTGGCTGACTCCCTGTGATATGCTATTTCCTGAGCATTCATAATTCTCCAGTCATTTCTGTCAGCTGAATATTGCACACGGCCACTGCTCCAGCAGCATTTTTTATGGTCCTCAGAAATGTCATCAGCTGACATCCACCCAGACTGCACCTGTGAAAATTTCTGCTACTTCCATCATACAACGAATTTTTATTTGGTAAATATATTCAACATGGATGATTCTTTTAATTTTTAATCTACAGACTGTCACTACTGCTTCTATAAATTCCCGTGAATTTACAGACATTTAACAATTGTTT
>WEIU01005802.1:0-12830 GCA_013389925.1 Aegithalos caudatus | reverse complement strand
TTTTTTTTTAACACAACCCTATCAGACTTAATTTTTTTTTTTTTTTTTTTTTGTATTTATGTGTAGGCTTACACTGTTACAGTATTTTAACACTTCAGACATTCCTTGTTTACTCCACTTCTCCATTTTTTCCCTACTGCTGCTGAGTGAGAGTCCTGGATGTGCATCAAGTGCAGTTGCACAGACACATGGTTCTGTGTGTTTTTAAGGTATGCTGATCGACTGTCATTCAGATGTACTTCTAAGTTGCTGATTGCTACTGTATTTATGAATAGCTGATTTAATCCTTGTAGTTTCTAATTCTTTTGCCTTTCTGCATGTTTTTCTCAGCTGTAAAAGTTGTATTTCTAGATGTAAGGATCATGAAGGGAGGGTTTTGGTTTTCCTTTCTTCTGTGATACTCATGGTAAGTTATCTTTGTGACAGTAGTTGACTCAACTATGCTTCAGGCCTTAGGCTGTGTGGTTGATGCCTTTGTTCTTCAAATTACCTCTTGACAAGTATTCCTTGGTTGGACTACTTCTCCCTGCAATTATTGCATTTTAAAATTCCTTTTCTTAAAATATTATTGTTATTGCAGCAATTAGGCATCTGTCAATCCTTTTTATTTTTTTAAGACATCAGGTTTATTCAGTAGAGGTTGGGTAGAATGGACATTCAGTATGAATGCTGTTATCTTCCACATGAAAAGAACCATCTCTTCATGGGATGAATTTATATTTATGAAGAATGAATCATCTTCTTAAGCATATTAGTTGTAGTGACTGTAAGATGCTTTTTGCCACTCTGAGTGGAAAAAGCAACTGTGTAACATTTTGCTATAGTTTTGGGTGGGTTTGTTTTGGAACAGATTAGCTAAATGTCTATAGCTTGGCTTCCAGCAACTTCTCTTCACAGGCAGTATTGAGTATGGAGACTCTTAGTTTTGATTAGGATTTCCTAGAAGATTACAGGAGGGAAAGTATTCCTTATTTTTGAGCAGTATCAAGAACTTTTGGATTTAAGATTACTTAGTAGTAAGGTGAGGAATAACAGATACATAGAATCCCTACAAAAAACTAAAATATGAAAATTCCATGAAAGAAGAAACTGAAAATTATCCTGTATGCATTTGTCTTGCTAGAAAACTGTCTCCCAAGCTTTTGAAAATGAGTATTGTAAAAAGTGAATATGGTTATAGCAGGCTTGAGTGAAACAAAGATGTAGTTAAAACCTTAAATTTGTGAGTTTAAGCCTTGAATGGAACGATCTGGAATTTAACTTGCTGGGTTAGATGTAAGCCATTGGAAAACCTATAAATAGTGTAAGTGAAAATAGTGTTTGAGTGGAACTGTTTCAGCCTGAGATGGGATTATAAATAGAAAAATCAGTCTTTATCTGATATAAACAGGCTTTTCTCAGAGGTATGAGTCAACATAGAGAAAAGGTGAAATTTGTGCTATCCTTTGGTTTCTTAATAGGCCTAGTCATAGACTGTAACAACTTTAGCAGGCAGGCCAAGGCACAGGCAGATGGCACAGACAAAAATTGTCTTTATTTTAGAGTAAGAAAGTCTTTGTGTACATATTACAGTGTGCAAAGTAACCTCTCCCTCTCCTTCCCTCTTTCCCCCATTTTCTGTGATACTTGGCTGTATTTTCTAATGTTTTCTCTATGATGTAGCCAATGATGACAATTATGTGTCACTCAATTGGAACAGGTCTAGGGGATGGCGTCTGCTTATCGCTCACATCACTTGGTGTCCAGAGATACTTTTCTTGAGATGAGAAGGAAGCCTTTTATGTAAAATGAGGTGTCTGACTATTAGGTAAGGAAAGCAAATGCATTTTGAAGCAAGCATACTTTGGAATAGACAGCTCAAAATGTAAAATAATGATTGAATTGGGTATTGATCCAGATAGTGCAAAAGGACACTCAATCTACTGAAAGTGCCTTGGATAGTGCTGCCATATGTATCCAGCAGCATAAACGTGAGGACAGCAGTTTAAGACAACATATTCTGCTTACCATTGCAACTGTTCAGAAACTTACACTTTAATGAGGAAAAATTGAAAAAATTGACATTTTTTCCCTGTATTTCTTTCACAGAGAAATTAGGTATTGAGGAAAACATTTTTTAGCAACTTGCTGCTTACAGAAATTCTTTACAGTCCTGTTGATTAAGTCACACTGCATAGGAAGTGTTAAATTTCTGGATAATCTATTAAGATGTGTGAGCCATCTTCTGAACAGCTGTTTTGAGTTCATGAGTAGAAAGTGGTATACCAGCACATTCCCATATTACTGCTGCATTTGTGTCTGCTTAAGTGGATTCTGAATGTTTTGGGGAATTTTTTTCAGTAGTAGTCTATCGTCTGATTCAAGTCTGACTATGACTTCCTAGAACAATGCCCAAAGACATGGGAACAATTTACAGCAGTATGTAATAATAGGTTTCCCAGCTCTGTTCCCTGCTATTGCCTTGTTTTAAAGCTGATGGAAAACTCTTAATGCAATTATGTAATGTGTTCATTGCAGTATAGGTAGAACCCTGTACCTCAGGTAGTGAGGACATGTGAGTTTGACCATAGAGAGAATGTTAAATGTCCTACAGAGAACCGTAGTGAGTACCAGAGACCTGAAAGACACATCTCCCTCCTAACTCTATCCTACTTAGTCAGTTCTTTATTTTGCTAATTGTTTAAACTATAGAGGAAAACATCTAGATTCATGAGTTACTGGAGATGTGCTATCTACTTTTTTTCTTTTTTCTTTTTTTTACTTACAGGCAGAAAAAAAATTAACATTTATTTTTGCCTTCTGGCAGAGTTGGAGACAGACCTAGAGTTAGCACTCTGAGTTTTAGGGAGAGTTTCTGAGACTACTGTCTCTCCTACTCAGCTGGCAGTAGAGAAATGATATGGTAGAAAATGACAACTCCTTTCCTACTCAGCAAAATGGAACCTGGGCAGGTTTGTAAGCCACCTCTTGCTCTGAAGTCACTCACGTGTATAATAAGGAATTAGCTAAAAGTGGGTCCTTTCCTAATTTATGCCACACTGCCACCACACATGGAATGAATTCTGTTCATCACACAGTTTTCATGTATCTTGGGAACAAACACCTAAGCTGGTGGCTCCTTTCCCGGGATTTTAGTTCCAACAGACTTACTTGACTGTTAAACTGCTTCGTGCCCCTTGTTTTGTGGTGAGATCTTGATATTAGATACTTCATTGTAACAGTGTGCTTGTCCTACACTGTTTTCTGACCTACAAACTCTAAAGAACAAGCTCTAACAGGAAGGAAAGTAAATTCTCTAGCTTGTGCATCAGATTCTTTTCCTTCATCCAAGCTTCCTGCTACCTGTTTCCCCTGGAAGTTTCCCACACTGGATTCAAATTTCTACATGTTCCTCAAAGGCAGCCTGCTCTCATGTTTTAATCTTAGAGTGATGTATCTCTATGATTTTTCAAGAGCACATCATTGTTAACACAGTTGAGTGATGTAGTGTATTTCTTATGTACAGAAAGTCAGATGAGAATCAAAACCTGGCTGCCAGCTTTGTGCTTTGAAAACTCCTGGGTACTGCCCTTCAAAATAGGCCAGCCAAACAGCCCACAGCAAGACATGCTGCTTTGCCTTGTCTGGATTGTATTCCCTGGACTGTAGTGTTTGACCTGAGACTCTGCAGGTCTTTCCAGTGTCCGTGAGATCTTATCCAAGAAGTGATGCATCCCTTCTGGCACAGAGCAGTGCCTCATCTTTTGTCCAACAAGTTGAAAGCAAAGTACCTCTGAATCAAAATGGGATCCCTATGGTTTCAGGTCTCCTGGAATCATTACTCAGTGGTTAATTTATTGAAGGTTTTCCCTGTGTTAGCAACACAGTCTTAGTTTGCCTGTGACCATAAGCTTCTGGTACTGCAGAAGTCATTGAGTCAGCAGCAGCTAGTCTTGACACAAAAGACTACTTTTGAAAGGCTTCTCTGTCTGTGTAGTTTTGCATCTTGTTGTCCCTGCACCAAGAGATGATGTGTTTCCCATGTAGCAACAGTTTTTCCTCCTGACTTTTTTTCATTTGACATCACAGCTGTGGGCTGAGGGCTCCCATGCAGGGCCATACTGACCCCAGCAATCTTGTGCCCTCAGTGAAGAGCTTTTGAGAGGCAGCCCCTTATTTCAAAAGGGAATACAAGATTCCTGTCCTGCTGACATGTGGTAGCTGTTGGCCTTGGAGCTTGTCAGTAACCTGAGTGGATGGTGTGCTCTACAATGGACTGATGACAGCTTGGACACCTTCCTGGTTTGAGGCATCTGCATTCCACAGATCCTTCCAGCCCCGATACATGGAACAATATGGGCCAAGTTACCTGAACAGCAAGGCACCTTTTTAGAACCTCTTAAGGTTTGCAGAAGTATGGTTGTACTTTAATTGCAGAGGAAATTCTGGTTCTTTTCACACCTTGTCAGATTTCCTGCATTTCCAACATTTGTCTTAAATCTCTCAGCTCTAGTTCTCTTGGGTCTCTTCCACTCTCACTGAGTGCTGCATGAGAGAGAGAAAGGTGAGTATGGCCTGTTCAGGATATTTAAGACTAAAAGACTATTTCCAGGATGTTTACTCTTAGACCTGAAGAGCTTTTGGAAGCTGGAGTGACTAAACATTTCTCAGTATAAAGAGTATTGCTATGATGTAGGTGACTATGGTAGGCTGTAAATAAAGTTGTTAACGGAGATGAGTCTTTCTCTGTGTGATCACAGGACTAACCAAAAGAAGAAAAACTTCCTACTAATGGGAAATTTCAATTACCATTTTGATGAGAAAGTGATGCAAAAGGACACAAACTACAGAGAATTCAGGAAAGGTGTTGAAGCACTCTTCAGAAGGTGGAGAAAATAACCAGAGGAAAGTGTGCTACTTAATTACCTTTAAGAAAAGATCTATCTGAGAATGTGAACATAGTGGGCATCGTAAGAAAAAAATTACCAACATATAGTCATTAGTTTCAGAAAACAAAAGAGTATTAAAACAAATAATGAGCTAGAGAATTTTTTAAAACTCTGTTTCTAGTACCTCTCTCCACGTCCCAGTGTTTACTAAAATTCCCCAAAAAGTATAAATAACTAGCAAAACTGCAACAGTGACCTCGGGCTGAGAAAAGATTAGCCTAAAGTTGTGGAATACATCTCAAAACAGAGAAGCAGCAATATGCTTTACTAAGGTAAAGTAATCATTTGACAGGGTTCAATAAATTTGAAGGAATTTAATGGAGTGGTTTGACAAGGTTCAGTAAGTTTCATGACAAGCTTCACCTTATCAACTGTTGCATGGAGGAAATGAAAGAGAATCTATTTAGAATTTAGAAAGCTTCACATAGAGACAGGGGATGCCAAGAGTAGGGAAGACCCCATCATTGAGTTATGAGGTTGAGGACCCCCTTACTTTCTAAACCCTTTGTGGAGACAAGGTGGGGCTAGGTCCAATCTTAAGTCTCACAATTGGACCATAATTTATGTCTAAAGGAATTATCTATACAATACTTATAATAATATTGACTAGCTAAAAGAGATTAGTAGTATTTCACTAATCCTAATTCACCATACCCTTAGTCATTTACCAAAGATCTGTTGTGGATTAATGATCTGCCTTGGGCATGGAGGATCTGTGTCAGGTAAAGAATCTGAAATCCCAAGTGTCCCAGCTCATGGGAGAGTCATCTGTCACACAGTCCAGCTGCAGTTCAGGCAGAGCTCCAGGTCGGTTCATCCTGATGGTGGTACCTATAGAGTGAAGTAGTTAGCTGCTAGTGAATAACAGAGTCTAGATAGATGTCTTAATTTTAGCTATGGTGAACTACAACAGTTCCTGGTGTTGGATTTCATGGGTTTTTTTTTTTCTCTTTTATTTTATTGGGTTTTTTGTTGTTGTTGTTTTTTTTTTTTTTTTTTGGTTTTTTTTTTTTTCTTTTTTTTTTTTTGGTTTTTTTTTTTTTTTTTTTTTTTTTTTTTTTTTTTTTTTTTTTTAAATTTTGAGCCCACCATTTGAAATTTGATCACCTTTATGATCACCTTTTATGAGAGCCAGGGCTTGTTAAGATAGGTGTTTGCCTCACCCAGGCTTACACTCCAAAATTGTTAATAGTTACCTGTGGGAATTCAGAGAGGATGAGAGAGCAGTGGTAGAAAAAAATACATAAACTGTGCAAGATTGGACAGAAAAATACAGATTAGTAATTTAAGTGCCACAAATTAGTAATTTAAATAATTTAAATAGAAGATAATATGATAAGGTGATGATATGAGCCACCAACATGGATTTAAAAAAATAGATCAAATCTTGTGGTTAGATGTTATGTATCTTGGCATCAAAACTGGTAATCTTCGTAATTAAACCAGGGTAAGAGAGAACAAACTTAGCCATTAAAAAAGATCAGTTCTGTCAGATTCTCTTAGTATGATGTTTCTGCTATTTAACAAAGGTGTGCTTTCAAGGATGAGAGACAGACCAAAGTGAATTCACAGCATCTTCCCTTTGGTATAGTATTTTTTGTTATTTTCATTAATTGCTTGCATGGAGGGAGACAATGAAGTTGTAGAAAGAACTGCCAAACAAATGCAGAGGAATTTACAAACAGTATTGAGAAGGAAGAGACTGGAATTACATTGGAAGACTTCAGACTGGCCATCAAAATTAGGGAAATTGCTTCCTGTGTTTAGCAACAATCAAAATAATTTTCTATCAAAACATTCTTTTAAACAGCAGTGTCTTTGGCTAAGTGAATAGAGAGGTTATACCCATATGGCAGATCCTTCTCTTTTGAAGACTGAAGTCAAGCTTAAATTCAACCTTAAATGTTACTGGGCATCTTTTCACAGGTACTTTCAGAGGTAAGAATCTGCATAAGCTTATTTGTAAGTGCCACACAGCACACAAAAAAGCTGCTGTATGCAGACTAGACATTAAGGTTGATTTACCTTTTTAGTTTGTAGATCAGTATTTTTGAGAAGAAAGAAGCCAGTCCTAAAAGTGACCTAAGAGTTTAATAACATAGTTAGAAAAATCTATTGATCTGATCAGAGGTCACCAGCTGTAGCTCCAGAAACACATCTAACATCCACATTAAATAACTTTTATTCAACTGGTCTTGATGTAATCATTTAGCCTTTTATTGTTTCATTGTTCTTGTTAGTTAAATTAAATAATAGGACTTATTGCCAACTGGAGTTCTTGTTGGAGAGAGATACTGCAATTTTAAATGGATTGCAATACCGTTGAGCTAGATACTCAGATAAATCTAACTATTTAAAATAATTGATTTGTTAATATTCAACTTCTTAATGAATTTTTCAAAAAGTTATGTAAAAATTGGTATATATAATATAAAGACCAAAGTTAAAATGAGTTGTCTAGGTTCAGTAAAAGAGTAGACAAGATTATAGTGTCAAAGGGAAGCCACTAAAACTATTACATTTGGAAGACACATTTTTTTAAGAAGTCAGTAATATGATTGCAGCTGTATTAGAGAGGGGATGAAACAAAATAATTTTCTTTCCCCATACACCATTCCGCCACATACCAGCCAGATAAAAAATATTGTACATACTTAAAATATTTGTACTGATCACGTACTTTGAACTTAAACAGGATTTTTTTTGCTATCCTTCTTTAGGTAGTCTGATTTATGGCAGTTCTTATACAACTCTACAATAGTATCCTTTTAATGCCTGATATGCTTAATCTGGCTTTTTGTTCTCCTCACATTTCCACTTCTTCTGAGAGTCTTTTAGAAGGTGGCAGATACCTTTATTGAAGTCATCTGACATACTTACATTCTTATTATTGTCCCTTATTACAATGAAACAAATTATTTGAGGTGTGTGTATAATCAGACTTATCTCCACAAGTACACTAATTCAAGACTGATCAAAAATTTTAAGTATTCTGTTCTGTCATTTGTTACGCAAGCAGAACATATTTGACATCTTCCTCTCTGTTCAATCATTCAATTTTAAGATCTTAAAATATGGACAATAGAAACAATTTTAATAATACAGTGTTTGGGGGACATCAAGTGTGCTGGACCCTGGGTACTATTTATCAGGGACTGCTCATTACTAGACAGCAGACTCAGGGGAGGAGGAGGAGGAAAGCAGACCAGAAGGCACTGTGGCCAGTAAAACTGCAGCTGAGTCAGGGGAACAACACCTGCTGGCAACAGCTACCCCTGCACAGAAGAAATCCAAAACCACATCAGTTTGCTTTGTGAGGGGTGAAGAGGAAGCAGGACCCTCACCACAAGAGAAAGAGGTAGGGCCAGAGATAATTACCCAATCCCCACCCCGCAGTGAGTTGCAAGAAATATTTCAACCACCAGACAGAATGCCCCTGTTGTTCTGTCTGGTCCAATGCTGGGCTATTGTGGCATATGGCATAAAACCAGATGGTAGCAAAACCAAGCAACTGGGATCCCTGCCACAGAATTTGGGCAATGACAAGGGGATTGGCAAGAGAACAGAAACTCTCTAGCCTCTGGAGGTGATTTCTGTCAAATGGGAGGGAGAGGTAATTTTTCAAGGAAGACATAATACACGAAATACACTGCTGTGAACAAAAAAACCACTTCACAAAGATAGTGCCCAAAAGCAGTGAGGTGCAGAAAGCTCCCGTGGATTTATGTCCCCTCCCTCCATCAGTCTGAAAACAACTAAGTGCTGGGACAAAACAAATTTGGAAGATAGATCATCCATGTTGCACTGCTCATTTCATTGTTTGGTTTTTGTTGTTTTTTTTTGAGACTGTTGAACTCAGTAGTTCGGCACTGTTCCCTTGGCTTGGCTTGGCCCCATGTGGATGGCCCCAGCAGCAGTGCTGCTTGGCTTGGCTCAGCTGGGCTTTTGAGCTCTGCGCGGCCGCTTCCCCTCTGCCACAGCCAGGAGCGTTCACTCCACTGGGCTCAAAGGAACAGAAGGGCCAGGGGTGATGGAGCAGGGCTGAGCCCACCAAGCTGATCCTGACACCTTCTTGACTAGGGATTGCCAAGATGGTGCACTTCCCCTTCTTTCTGATTCTTGGTTTTTCCTGCTGAAACCATAGCGCCATTGACATGTGCGTGGTGTACAGTAAACCATGTCATCACACCCACTAAATACTCCATCCCCTGTCCCTGTAACCAGGAGACTGAAATGTGTGCTGCGACCCAGCAGATCAAGCAGGTAAACCCCTGTGGTATGGCGGATGATGGTCAAAAGAAAAAATACAGGGGGGGTCTGGCAGCTTGATTCCATTACACTCACCCAAACCTGCCAAAGCAAGCACTACATGCTTACAAATAGCAGCACAACCCTGGATGGCTGAAGACATATCCTGTGCCTCATGCCACCACCTGGAACACCATCTTGGGCCTTGAAAAGCAAGTTGGGATATTGCAGCCCTGAGAGAAGGGAGTCGGACAATGGGAGTCATTTCAAAAACAGCCTCATAGACATCTGGGACAGAGAGCGTGGTATTGAGTGAGTGCCCTGCCCAAACAAAACCTCCATATACTGTGGAAGCGAATAAAGACCCTGTGGCACATATGGTGAATGTGCTAGGGAAAACTGTCTGGATTAGTCCTGCCTCAAGCAAAGGCAAACTCATCTATGGGGCTGGTTTTGCTCAAGAACAGAGGTGTACTTAGTGGGTAACACTGAGGGACCTGTTGTGTATTTGATAAGAGCATTCAACTCTGTTCAAGGTAAATGGTGGTAATTTTCATTAAAAATGGTGGTAATTTTCCTGTAAAGTTAAGCAAAGTCATATGGAAAGATGACAAAGCAATGCAAATAATAAAGACAGAGTTTCTAAGAAATTTAAGAAATGTAAGGTAGTGTGAGGCACCCTCTGTCTTACAGACTTGCATCTCTTTAAATACTGAGAGCAAAATGAAGTGCTTCTTCATCCCAAATTAATTTGCTTAGTGAAAGCCTTCATTAAAAATAGATTAAAAGCCCTCAGTCTTATTGTTTAGGTAAAACCGAATATACACCTTGACTTAGGTATATCTAAGTTTCTTCCAAAGGGTAAATGTTTCATATAGCTCTTCTAGGAAGGTCAGAAAGTTGTATGTACTGTGCTCTCCCTCATCAAACAGAACAAGCATCGATTTAAACACCAGTAACAAATTTTAGTGTACAAAAGAAAATGCTGGCAGGCATGTATCATTCATTGTATTCAGTTACTTTATTTTCACTATCCAAATGCAAAAGAAACACACAGTTAAGTTTCAGGTATGGATACACAGTTTTCTAAAAATATCCCTTTCATGTTCTCTTCAAAAAACCATGTGCTCAAATGTTTACAATTCAATCATAAGTAGCAGGTATCTTTTCCTCCCTGCTCCCTATCACCAAGGGACTTTTTCTACTTTAATATAAAGTATTGTAAACCTCTTATTCAAAAAGAAAAATTCAGAACAAAACTTCTCAGTCAAAGACCTTTTCAGAATTGTTGTCTGGCATGGCACAACATTTAGTAGTTTATTTTGGTACAGTAATTACTGAAAGTTTTTCAGCCAGGTTAGGTGTCTGTGAATTCAGACTTAAGGCAGACAATACAGAGTTCAGAAATATATTAGCACGTATTATCACGGTATGGCATTTTCAGTAGACATCGGTTTTTCATAATTCATTGTGCATTTCACATTTCAGAAAGCTTCTCCCATGCTGAACATCATCCTTCTTCCTTTAGTCTTTTTCTTCTAAACCTCTACTTTTGCTCTCAGAACTCTAACCTTTTTTTTTCTTATGATTACATTTTGTTTGTGACCCTGCATTCCTGAAAAGCTTGCTTTTTTTACACAAGAGATACATTTCTTCATACTTAATAGAGTAACATCTTTTCTCATACATTTCAAGGCATCTGGTCAACATCTCAACTAAATGCAACAATTAAAAAATTAATTTTGGGGGAAAATGTGATTCTTACATATATTTTCACAGTTGTATTCATCAGCACATTTAGAACCAATTATCTCAACTATGGAACCTTTTAACCAGTACTAGTACTTGACAAGAACATGGGTTTGTTTTCCTGAAAATTAATTTCTCCTCTGGCTTACTACATGACTATTGCAAGTTTGTGGAATACTGTATGGAATATATTTAAAAACTAACTTTGAAACTTAACATATTTATACTGATAGACAACAAACCAATACTACACAACACATTACTTGATTGCAGAGATTCTATAAGATACATTGCACACTTATTAAAAAAAATTCTTTAACTTCAAATATAAGTGCAAAGCAGTAGTTAATATTTTAATTCTACACTGTAGTAGCAGTCATGTATGCATAAACCAGCACTTTTTCTACCAACAAAATCAAACAGCATTTTGGGTAGCATAATGATTACAAAGTATGACAAATGCAATGCCAACAGGAGACAGTTTCTAAAACAAAGTACTTAGTCTATTAATATAAAAGCCATGTAAAAATATGACATTACCAATGCTACTTTAGATCTGAGAGTTTTCAAAATACAAAAGACAGTGTTTTTTGGTGTTGTTGTTTTGGGGTTTTTTTTAAAGGTTATTACATGATTGGTAGTAGCAAATTCAGCAAAATCACTACATTACATCCTCTAGAGCTTTTTGAGAAAGCCACTGGTCTGCTCTGGGACCTAAATATGGACACTGCAGATAACTATACATCCCCCGAGTCCTAAGCACTACTTGGTCCTATTCTCCCAGCTAAGAACATTCGTCTCAAATGATCAAGTCCTCTGCACAGGCCTCTGGTTGTTAAAAAAGACTGTCTCTGACCAACAGCACACAATTACACTGCAGTGTAAAGATATGGCTTTCTCTAAAAATGATAGAGTATTAAAGTAAAAAACAACAACAACAACAACAATCAACTCCACAAGACACTTATAAATCATCTTTGAATTCACCACTACATTTATGCAACCAATTAGACTATATAATTAGTCATACTGTAGTAGAACAAGAAAAAGACCTTTAAGTCACTTGAAAAATTAGCAGACTGGAAGATTTCTTCATTGCATTACACAAACTTCCCTGAGATTTTTACATAAATTATGTTTAATCTACTATGTATTTGAAACCAGTGAGCTACTGTCATACACTGCAAATTTTACATAATTCCTGCATATGTTATCCAGCTAAAATGCTGTCTTGATGCTTTAAAGCTGTATCTCCTTTGTTACAAAAAACCATGTACACATAACTGAGACTGTAAATGCAAAGACATTTTTTGCACAAAATTTCAAATCCTCAAAGCAATGTATAGAAATTGAGAAAACATGTTAAGTTGAACAAAGCACTTCAAAATTCTTTGCAGCTTAAAAACTGACTGTGAAATTAGCTGGAAAAAATCATCTATGCAAATGCTTGGTGGCAAGAGCACTAACAGAAATAGTTTTAAATGTAATGGGCAGAGAGAAGAGGCTGACACTGCTTTCCCTATTTAGCACTCTGTTGTACTATAAAATAATAATTTTGTAGGAGTGATTGTGAGAGAGAAACATCATAGTGGTACAAAATACTGCTATACTTGCACCATCTTACACTAAGTAAGGATTGTTTGGTTTTGTTCTCTTTTCAAAATTTTTTTTGAAGTTCAGGTTCTTCAACTTCTGATAAGGTGGATGTAGTTTATATTAATAACAAATATTAAAGAGGCTCCACAGTGAAAGTAGCCTCTCTTTCACTAACTCACTGCCACAAATTTTAAGAATGAACACTTCATTTTAAATATAAACCAGGATGTCAGGTCAGTTTGCCAAGCTGTATATCCCCTTAACTGAACTTCTCTCAGCAGAAGTCCAAGAAGAACAAGCATTTTACTT
>WEIU01005798.1:99033-129454 GCA_013389925.1 Aegithalos caudatus | reverse complement strand
TTCTACAAACAAGTGTGTTGGCACTGCTGAAGAGGCAAAAACACAGGAGGGTTGTGGACATTAATGAGGTAATAGATATTGGCCAAACTCATACTGATATCTCTGATCAGCAAAATGTGTGTGAAGACCTGTCTGGAGAAGCAAATGGATTGATAAGTACCAGAAGGGCAGAGCATAAGAAGTCAAATCTGTGAGGAGAAGGATAAAAAGTCAAGGACATTTGCAAAGAAGAAATAGAACAGGGAGGAAGAAACAAGACACACAAGATGAGATTTTTTTTCTCTTTTTATGGCAAAAGAGTATCCCTTAGCACATGTGTGTGTCATGCTCATACATTACAAGTCATATCAGCATCTATAGAGATTTACTGAATTAAAGGGATACACGTGCTTAAGAACCCTCGTGAAAAAAAATCACACCAGGCACCTGAATAAAACAAATGGAACAAAGTTCTGTGTTTCTTTTTTTCCCTAAACTGGTTCCTAAGGAAATTANTGTGTCATGCTCATACATTACAAGTCATATCAGCATCTATAGAGATTTACTGAATTAAAGGGATACACGTGCTTAAGAACCCTCGTGAAAAAAAATCACACCAGGCACCTGAATAAAACAAATGGAACAAAGTTCTGTGTTTCTTTTTTTCCCTAAACTGGTTCCTAAGGAAATTACAGACACATTTTACACTAAATTTGGTTGTAAAAGCCTCAGTGTTTGAAGCTGCAATAGAAAATTCACAGTTCCTGCTTCGAGGAGTAATTTTCTTAGGAAAAAAGGAGATACAATGTTCCAGATTTTCTGTAATAAAGGTAGTATCCCCATTAGCCTGTAATGCTGTAATGTATTATTAAACACTTAGAGGTACTGCTGATGGAATGTACTACAATAACAGCATAGCTGGAAAAGACTTCTACTTTTTCAGGATAATTTATTCCATATTGGGCTAACTGGAAAGCTTTTCAAAGACTGTCAGCACCATTAACTCTTTTCTGTTGAAGCAAAATCAAGAATATTGGATGTGTATAGATTTGCTGTTATTCTGAGACTGCAAAAGATTTGGAAGCTAGACAGAACTAGATATGTGGGTGTACCAGAAAAGAAAAAACAACCAAAAAAACCAAACAACCCCTCACAAACAAAACCCCCTCCCATTCACACCAAAGCAATGCAGAAAGCTTATCCAGGCTCTGAAAGCAATTTGATAGGGGATTTCCTATCATCATATTAATTTCATTCTTCCTCTTATTTGTATATCCAGATGAAAGGTCCATTGATACTAAAAAACAAATAGACAAAAAACAACTTAATCATACTGATTTTGTTCTTCCTATTATTTATATATCCAGATGAAAGGCCCATTGATGCTGGAAAACAAGCAGAAAAGAACTAAATTAATAAGAACCTAATATTATTTATAATTTATGCATATTATTTGATATGAGGGCTCGTCTATTCAGAGATCTTAGATTGACAGCACAGGGGTAATAATTTGATTTACTTGCAAACAAGTAGTTTGCATCAAGCTATTCTTCACTCAGACTGAAGTGAGTCTACAAAGGTGCATTTCCAAATACTTCAAGATGTTCCCTGCTTCCCAGTATATTCATTTTCTTCTAGCATAGAAAAAAGTACAGACCTGTTTGAGAGAACAGTTTTTTCCAAGACAGGGATATGAAGAAAAATAGCAAAAGAGAGGCATGTTTAACTTCCCAAAAATCTCAAGGGAGGTGGAAGTAGACCAGATCTTCTTTAGAGAAATAAATCTGATTCATGCAATTATTAATATTGCTTCAGAAAAGAAAGCTTATGTTAATAAATATCTGTCAGGATTTTGATCATTATTTTATCCTTGAAAAGCCAGCATCATCACATGCCTTTCATTTTTATTTGATCCACAGTGCAGAATCTGGCCTGTATTAGAAAGATCAGATTATTATTGACAGATGAATGAGCCGTCAGGAAATTCTCAGTCCTATCAGAAATGACATCTTGATTTGCTCGTCGTCAAAGTTAAACAAGAAGTTCAGAGGTTTGGTAGATGAAAGAAATGTTCAGCCCTTTACATTAAGGACTTAGTATGTAAGAAAGACATTAAAAATTAATCCTGAAACAGGAACATGAATTTCACCGGAGTATTTTTGATACATTTTCCCAAAAAAACAGGGATGTCAAATTTTGAAAACTGGGCAAAACTAGATGTTTATGACTGTTCTATTTATTTAACTTTCAGGAGTTCTTACTAAAAGTATCCTATAGTGATGAATTTACTTCTTTACATGCTTTACTGAAGAGTCAGCTTTCACTTTTAAATGAAATTTGACTTTTCTGTCTGTGTTACAGTAAACAGCCTTGACTGCTGCCATGCAAATCAATAAAAAAAATTCATACATATTTTTTATCTGGGCTTCAAAACTGTCAGATACTATTTTGCAGCTTTACCTATTTTAAGCATTTTGCTGAAACACTCAGAAAGGAAAGGCATCTTTCATGCCACATCCATGAGGGTTTTAGAGACTTAAAGACCACATAAGAGAGAAATTGATAGCTGGTTGATAACCGTGCAGGATGATGTTTTTCTAACCTGATGGCCCATCAAGTATATATTCACCTATTTTACATATCTCAACCCCTATAGGCATGAGGCAGAGTGTGAGCCAAAGGTCACAGATCTCAACAGGTGCATTTCATTCACTAAAATGGTTTTGAACATGAGTCAGAATGAGCACTGGTTCCCTCTTTTGCTGATATTGCAGTTTCGAATATAGAGAGCCATATTAGATTACTGATTTTGAATAGAGGGTCCTATGGACTGTATTTCTAATTTAGTTTTTGAAATAGGTATTTTTTAAAATTTTATAAAATTCTATAGTCTAAGCTGATTTTGTACTCTAAATTCACATTTCCATAATTAACAAGCATAGACCTATGCAAGATTACTGCCTATGCAATATCATATATAGCCATGGGACCTGAAACACAAATGTAAGGATAATGGGGTATGGATTTATTGACATCAAAGGGAGCCATGTCATTAACACAAGCAATATCACCATGGCTCCTACTTTTTAATCTAAAATTCAACCAGAAGAGTAGCAAAAGAAAAAGAAAATGTCATTAGTCAGCAATGGTAAGGAAGCAGACTTACTACTGTTTGGAGTAAGTTCCTGCAGAAAATAGTACCGTTTTAAATCCTACTGCATGTCTACAACAATTTCTATTAATTACTAAATTTTCAATCATAAATTGATAGTATTATTCTGTGATACCACAATATTAAACACCATGTTCTAATAAACAAGACATTTTGAATATCTAGTCCTGTTCTATTAGTCATATAAATTGTGTTACGTAAACATGCTGAGGATTTTTTTAATATATTGCCTCAGAATTAAAACTACAGTCAAATAATGGAATCTATTTTTTAAGTTTAATAATATGTGGTTTGGGCCATTGGCAATTTGGAAGAATTGCACTAGATCAGATATATCTTCTCTTTCAAACAAAAAGAACACTCAGATAAATCTGAAACCAGAAATGTGTGAGTGCTTTGGTCTTCCAAATGGCTCCTCCCTAAAAGAACTTGATTTACACATATTTAATAAACTATTTGCTTTCTCACACTGCCAGCAATAACATCTTCCCTTGCACAGAAATAGCCTATTACAAGTACATCATCAAATGTTACAACCTTTCATCCTAACCAAAGATGTATTAGAAAAGAAACTGAAACTATAATTTATTAAAATAGTATTGTTAAATTTTTAAATAAAACTGGAGGAGAAGTCAGATAGATGCTCGGTAGAAGTAAATACCACTGATAAACAGAAAGGAAATTCCCTATGAGTGGGAAACTGAATCGGTGTCAATATCTGTGTATGAGCTGGCAAGCTGTCTTGAAAAACCAAATGAATTTCAGTAGTTCCCCTGCTAGTTCTGTAAACAATTATACAAAAATTAGATGTGCATATCTGAAAAAAAGAAAAATTATATGTTTTTCAAAGAGCTAAAAATCACATGGATAAGTTGATGGCTTATCTGATGACAGCAGATTACTACCAACCAAGAAAACTAATTTCTGATATATGCTTAAATGCAGTTTCATCATGTTTATTTATCATACAAACTTTTAAAATAATCAAATCATGATTGTTTTATTTTGTACATAGGGGATGGGCCTTTTCCTGACCATTTATGAGCAAATGAATTCATTATGCAAATGTACAATCACATGTTTGGCACAAGGAATTTCCTCATTTCCTTAGCTTGTCACATTGTGCAATTTGTTTTTCAATGCAGACTTCTGCTTATTATTAATAATAAATAAATCAAAAGTTCTGTTTTGTGAATGTCTCGGAGCTGGCCCTTCGTAAACCTAAAATGCCAATAACTATCAAGTAGTGCAGATACGCCTTAGTGGGAACATTCCAATTGTTTTGGTCATACTGTAATTTTTGTTTCAGAAATATGGTTTTAATAGGGTTTTACTAGAGAAAATGTTCAGTGGAAATGCTTAAGTTTTTTTAAGCTCAGACTTGATATTACAAAGCAAATGTGGGAAACTAGGTGGAATCTATGTTTCTAAACACTCCCCATAAAATTCACAGTCTTGAGAATATTTTTAGTACCGCAAAAATATCCTCACGAGTGAAATAACATTTCTTTGTTCCATGTTAATCAAAAACCTCTAAGGGAGCCATTTCTATAGATGAAGAGGCGGGAGGGGGAAGAATCTTTGGAAAACAACAGCCACTCCACAAATCAGAGACTTCTATGGTATTACAAAGAAAAATCACCCTAATTGCTAGCATATTAGAGAAAAGGAGATAGAGGTCTCCTAAATGTTGCATGGACCCATCTTGAAATTTTCTTGGATCTTGTCAAATAAGCTTCACATGTGCCTACTTTCAAAATGTGATTTTTGGCTCTTCAGAACATTCTCCACTGACTGAAATATAAAGCTGTCTTTTTGATCTGGCATCTTTGTTCTTATCATAAAATCTTAAAACATAAAGCTGGAGGGGAAACAAAAAGGTCATTGATTGAGCTCTTTACCTCCACCAAGCAGGATCAAAGTACATGTCAGATGTAAATGGATGCCAGATGGATACTTCTCTAACTTGACTGTTCAGGCCCTTAGTAATGAAAATCTTTTCCAAGAATCTGTCCCAGTACTTATTTAACCTTATGACTAGCCATCACATTTGGCTAAAATCTAACAAACCGTTCATGGCACAGTTAATTAATTTCTTTTTGTATTAACCAGATTTAGTGGAAACTTCTTACTTATTTGAAGACTTAACATGCTGCCTTCTTGTCTCCTCTAGATTCACCAATGCTTTCCCAGTTTCACAGGTTCTGATAATTTCAGCTACTCAGCCACTGACTGTCTCCAAGAGCCAAACCCTACAGAAAGAGTGTTATCCCAAGGCCCAAAAACCATCTCCAAGGCTCTCCCACCTCTGAGTGGAAGCTGTTGAGTGCCCTGTCACACCTCCAGCACTCCCCACTGACAGATCTCAGTGTGACTTTAGTGTGAGCCAGGCTCATCTGTGGTCACTGCTGGCCAAACTGGGCTCCAAGGAAAGACAGCAGTTCCATCCTGTGCCCAAGGGGAACACCATGATCCCCCCAGTGCTTATCTCAAAGTCCAGCCCTGCCTGAAAGGGCATCTCCCAGGAGGATGCCACTTACAAAGATAATAAGAGCACTCCCTAACCTACTATCCAGATAGCTAATTTAAAGAGTTGATGGTGGACTGCACAAAACTGCTGAGTATAGTCTTTGAGTCTGAATTCATCCTCTAATGATTCATCTCATGTCTAGACTGTATCTCCTTTGCTTATGAAAATATCCACAGCCCTAAGGTAACAATATTTAATACCTTTCCTCTATTGACACGGGGTATTAGCCAGTCCTGAGTGGAAATTAATTAGATTTAAGGTGCTTTTGACAGGTCTGCATTGACTGTAATTTACCTCCTTTCACTACTCTCCTTTTTCAAAGTACCTACAAATACTTAGCTTAATTTTTAGTTCCAGTATTTTTCCATGCCTTGAAGCAAAGCTGACTCAGCAATGACTCTTGTTTAGTCCATTTAAAGGGAGACACCAGTTTTATCATTTTCATGGAATATGCTGAGTTGGAAGGGATGCATCAGGATCATCCAGTCCAACTGTACAGCACCATCCCCAAGAGTCACACCATGTGCCTGAGAGCATTGTCCAAACACTTCTTGAACTCAGACAGGTTTGGCACTGTGACCACTTCCCTGGGGAGCTGTTCCAGTGCCCAACCATCCTCTGCATGAAAGGCTGCTCCTGATAGCTAACCTACACCTCCCCTGACTCAGCATCACACCGTTTCCTAGACTCACTGGTCACAAGAGAGGAGAGATCCTGCTGGAATAATATCCAATGCCCCTAATTTAAAAAAGAAACTACAGTTTTTCTGCTAGGCAAAATGCAAGTATTAGGAAATCTTCTCTTTGAATCTCTCACAGTATGTCAATTAATTCTTCGTGTTCTGTTAGATCATGTTAAGAAAGAAAATATTTAATTTCTCGCTTAAATCAGAATTAGATTTATGGGCATAATTCTATATATTCTACATTGCTACACACTGATAAATTATTTTTAAAGAGAGTTTAAAAGGTAAAGCAATAATAGTAGTTATGTTTCAGGAGTTCCCAGGTAAAATGAAATTAAGAAAAGAATGAATATTGTGAAAGACGAATAAATTTGTAAGATAAAAGAAATAAACAGGAAAAAGATCAACATTAAAAAAAAAAACAAACCACCACCCAAAGCAAACAACAACAAGAAAACCAATCAAAGACAAAGACAGATGAGAGTAAGCAGAACAATATGTTCTTGAATCTGGATTTAAAGTGGGTTTTCAACTTAATCATATTCAAGATTTATTCTTTAGGGTAAAACTACTAAGAAAAATGTTCCAAACTGTATTAAAAATAATTTGAACTTCAAAAGTATTTAATTTCTGTTTTGCAGCTTTGGCTAGTACATTATTTATCATTTGGATCACAATAAGACAAATTCCCCAAATTAGCACAGCTTCACCAAAACAAAGAAGAAAAACAAAGAAATAATTCAAAATACCAAGGTTGCTCTTCCTTACGTTCCTTGGCCACACACTGCTTCTGAATCCCTTACACCAGCAGAGACAGAAATATTCTGCTTAGCTTCTCATTAAGCAAAGGACAGCTATTGGTTTACAAAACTTTTTTTCTACTGGAGAACCAAGCCCTGTGTTTGTTCTTACTTTTTTCTTTGCTGCGGCAATATTTTAAATAAAGGAAATACTTATCTGAGATGAAGGAGGTGGTCCAATTTACATTTGAAATATGATATGCAGTAGAAACTTGACATAGATATGTAAATATAATTATGCATAAAAAAACCCAACTATGTTCTATAGTCCAGGCATCACATACTGCGACATCATCTTATACTCTTTTTGTGGAAAGCTTCCCATAGATCCACAAAACATTACTAATACATTTACCTTATAACCTGCAATGTATTTAAGGGTTGGGTGGGTGTGGGGCTTTTTTTCACATCTCACCTGTTTTGTGGAAATTTCCATTAGTCCTGAAATAGTGTTTTGTTTTCTACAGTCCAACATTCATTGCACTTGGCAGGTCTTTAATGACCTTGCTGTTGGTTCTTTGAAGATCATCCAGTGACTTTTCCAGAGTGTCTCTGTGTCCTAGAGGCAATGGGATACTGCACCCTCTCTGTGGGCTGCTCTGACAGCACTGTACCATCCTCACTGCTTGATACAGCAGCCCCAAGCAGAGCAGAGTCTCACGCCAGATTCTTTTTCTCTTAGTTTTACTTATTCTATAAATAAACAAGACAAGACAGAATCCAGCTCTTTAAAAGACTGGTTAAGAAAACATAAAACAGTAATTGGAAAACAGAGATTATGAAGTTAAACTGAAGTTCTCCTAGATCGCATCTGCCAATCTGATAAACCGACATGGTTCCTCCCCTGCCACCAACGAATGTGAAAATAATGTCTGCAGAGAACAATTTGTCTTGCTGTGATGAGAAAACTGATCAGCAAGTGCTCAGTAAAATTAAGAACACAAGTAGATATTTCAAGAAAGAAGTAAATAAAGCAATACAGAGGATATGAAGTTGCTGACACTGAACTTTTTCATCCAGCACTCCTTTTGGTTGAGCCAAAAAGCTATTTGTGGAAAAATAATAACTGCATAAAGCCAAGTAATAAGTGTCATGTCATGGTGGTGTTACATTGCTTTTTTGTGTGAAGCAAAATCCTTTGCAAATGTCAGCTATAGTTCAGTGATCCTTTACTAAAATTTTATTTTTAAACAAACTCTAGGGAGGGAAGAATATTGCGGCACAGAAGTAAAACAACTAAAGGTCACACAGCAAGCCAGTGAAGTGTCTGGTCACTCAGTCAGTTCCCCTGGTCCTGAATTACACAGAGGCTTCCCCAAGATGTCTCAGAGTGACATCAGCAGGAATATCACAAAGGATAAAAACTGAAAGGAACCTCTCAGTCCTCATTTCTACCAAGCTTCTTCACTTTGGCATTCTGCAGAGGAGTTTGGCAATGCTCATTTTATCAATTCTTACATATTTACATTCTCCCTACTCTATTTTCCATCTCTACCACCTTCAATGTTCACATTCAATACTGAGGACTCACAGAAGAGCTGAGGGAGAAATCTTCAGCATGTTGCCTGCAACTTTTCAGATGGATTTTAACACCATACTTGGAGACTACTTGCAAAACTGAATGTTATGGAAATTTTTAAAAGATAGAAATGGCGAAATTAATTTAATGTACGCTGAAAGAAAAAACATTCACATTTACCAAGAGAACTTCACTTCGCAACTTTCTCATATTGTCCTACTCATTAAGGCAAATTTGTGATTGGGTGTTCTGCAAGTGAAATAGCTTGCTGCTAAAATAGGGGAGTTAGGACACTGGCCATCATGGCAGCAGTTCCCATGGCAGCAGTCACCATGCCACATGAACACAGAGCCAGCGCTGCCTGGGAAGAGCACACTGTGTGCTGCACTGCTCAGAGCTTGACACCTCATCCTTCCATGCTTGCACAAAGGAAGACACCTTAAGGGAATTAGGAGCTGTGCACAAGCCAGGCAGACTAAACTCCCAGTCATCCTGGAGAACAGAACTCTGCCCCAGGATACGTGCCCAGTTTTGGGAACACCTGACAATACACTGGACAGAGGACCTGCTATGGAGCTATGTGGGTTTTGGGGTGCTTACAGGACTTGGACTGTGCCAATCAACACAGTCTAGCTCATATACTCCCAAATACAAACCAAAATGAAGTGAAAGGAGAGGATTACCAGAAAATTCCCTTTGAGAAGGTACATTTGATCCAAACAAAAAAAATGTAATTCAAGCACATCATTAGAGCCAAAGAAGTTGGAAATTAAATTGCATTAAAGTCATATGAACTAGCATATTGGAAACATCATAAAGAAATCCCAAAATTCTATGATGGTAACATTTTACAATTAATTTAAGGTAACAAAAACTATGGTGACTTTACACAGTAAGCATAGTAAGGCAAAAAAATGCTTAGAGTGCTGTCAGATGCACTTTATACTTGCTCCAATTTCAGGTTCTCGTGAGCTGGGTACCTAAGGGAGACAAACCACCTTGCTGCTACAAATTTTTGATGAAACTTTGTTCCTATACTCCAAATTAACTAAAGATACATAGCCTGTGATTACAGATATTCTCACTGGAATGACTCACACCACTGTTCCTTAAAGCCTATTATCTCCATGGTCTGTAACAATGAGTCAGAAAAAAATTGAACAGCCTTTCTGTATTCCTTTAAATATGATTGCTTGGGGTTTTCAAGGATCAGTGTAAACTTGGGTGTGTCTGGAAGCTCAGTTCTGGAGAAGGAAGGTCAAGATAGAGATAGAAACAAATTTCTAGTGCACACATACACTGGTATATACGATCTGTGTCAGTGCCTTCACCAGAACCATTTGACTGCAGACAGACATTGCACAGCATTAAAAATGCTAGTGATGGAAAATCACTAGAAGCTAATTATCTTTAGAGTAGGTGGAAACTCCTACATCTGAACTGCATTAAGTAGGATGGGATGGACTGCCACAATCTGCTCAAGTCTAGTCCTTGGGAGCTCTCTTCTATCTGCTTTTATAGGAGCTGAAAATTGACGGGCCAATTTCCCAATGGACATAAGCAGAAACAGTTCTCTACTTCCATCAAGACTTAACAAATGAATGTGTTACACTTTTAAAAGAAAAAAAAAAACACAAACCAAAAACTAATCATCACATTTAGATTAGAAAACATTGAAATGAGTGTTTATAGTTTATTAACTGTTACAAGGACATAGTTTGCTATTTATTAACTGCCAGATTTGTACAAATACAGAGATTTGGCAGTCATGAGGAGCAATCATTTCCCTTTTCTTCCCATTTCTGGTCCTGACACATTGAGGTGCTGAATGCTCATGCATCTTGTGGAAAGCTTGAACTAACTTGCATAATCAGATTCTTTCATGATCAGACTGAATGGCAATTGCGAAGTGATCTTCCTGTCTTACTCTCCTCAGTTACTAGGAAGCTGCAGGGTTGCTCCACAGAGCCTATTTCACCCCAGCAGCCACACACGAGATTCCTCCTACCATGCCTTACAGTGCAGCTGTGGGCTGTGCCAGTCAGTGTCTCCTGCCTGCTACACCCTGCTGGCCTGACAGCCATGGACAGGAGCCCTTCTCCACAGCCAGACACCCCCACTCTTCTTCCTCTGTACAGAGGAAAGGCTGCATTGACCCACTAGGTACCTGGATAGATATTGAGGTGGGGCTTCAAATCCCTCCCACTGCCGGTTATTGGAGAAGACATTTAAATAGGCATTAAATAAACAAGCAAGTAGTTTCACTAATGCACTACAGAAAGCCTGCTGGTTATTTTTGTTTCTTAAAAGCTTACTTTTAAATTAAATGAAAGGACCGCACTCCAGGCTTTATTATTCCCTGCCCCAGAAGCACCAGTGCAGGGAAATGAGCTTTCTTGTCAGAAAAGAACAAAAAACCATTAGGACAAAGAAGACAGTGGAAAAATACACTACAAAGACATATGTGTAATGTTTCCAATAATCCATAGAAAACAAAAAATGATGGTATCGAGTCAGATGGTGACTTCTCTCTTTGTGAAGTAGCACCCTTTAACATCAAGGGACAGGAATGCCTGCTTTGAGCTGGGATTTAGAAGGGGAGGCAGAGTCAGTTATGTGAGGGGAAAAGAATCATCCTGGCTTCCTTAAAGGCCATCCTTACTTACTGAGATTTTTATCAACAGACTACATTCTAAAAATAATGCAGCACGTAGGATCACTATTACAGAAAGATAGAAAATAACCCTGACATTAGCATATCCTCTCAGAAAGTCATTCCTAGATCTGCTAAATTTATTGTGGCATTGAACACACTGAGGTCTTTTAATTAATCAGCAAAACACTGAGAATGTGATAGTAATTATAAACAAAATTAATTACTTCAGTGCTGAGTTTCCTAGGCTGTTTTGGGTTTGATTTTTTTCCATTCCACAGACATCTTTAAACAAAATCAAATCCAAAAGACCAAAAGTGGAAAAATACAGCAAAGAGTGGCTTTGGGTCTCAGGCACAGGCATTTTCTTAGATATAACAAATTTATTGATGACCAGACATTTTTGGTTTAAGAGCTACACAATGTCAGACTCCACCCGTTTCTTCTGGAGTTTGCAATATATGCTTTTACAAATTGAGAGTAGGCAGACAACTACACAGATATACTTTTGAGAATGGAAGAAAAACCTAGACAAATCAGTTACAAAAAATTCCAGAACAGCTAGCCACAGACCCTTCAAACACTGCCTTCACTGAAGTTTTACTTTGCTTTAAAATACATACATAGATACATATACACAGAGAGAGAGAGAGTTTTAAATAGAAACCATCCTGGCACCATGCTGTGAAATGATCCTTGGATTTCAGAAGGTGAGGCTGATCATTCCATTAAAATGACTGAGAAATGAAGGGATATTGTACCAGTTCTACTTGAAAACTACTATTAATGATAGAGTAGATGCTCAAACTGGATATCTAGGTTGACTCTAAAGGGAGAGGCACTTAAAGGATGTTTTCAAGTGGTTTTACAATAATTTTGTGATTATACTTTTGTTAGAGTTTTTTTCTTTAGTATCTTTTCAAGATCAAACTCATAGTGCTCATTCAAATCTTTTTGGGTTTTTTTTCCCTTTTTGCAAGTAGGGCATAGTTTTAAACAATACACTTTATAGGTGAAAACCAAACCTGAAATTTTAGGCTGAAATTTGGTTTGTTTTGCATTATTAAGTTCTTGTTGTAAGAAAGGTGTCTTTAAAGTGTTGCTTGCCCTGAATGTGAGAGATTCTGACAAAAGTTAAAATATATTTTTATTGTAATACCCAGTCCAGCTGTGAAGGATCTACAAAACACACTGTGCAGAACTGACATAGATGAAATCTGTCTGAAAAAGCACTTGCTAGCTCAGCCAATGAGCCCTTCATGTTCCATGACTTCAAATGTTCTAAATACAGCACTTTCCATCACCAGTCTTGATCTCCAGAGAAATTTATCCAAGGAGCAGACTGTAGGATCTAAGTCTTGAGAAGAGTCTATTTTTGGTCACCTCTCTGACTTTTAGAAGTCCGTTTGGTAAAGATTATTTTTTCTAATACTATCACAGAGAAAAAAACATTTGAATGCAAAAAAAATCCCAATTCTGAGTGGCAAATAGCCCATAAATGCAAGTAAAAAATAGACAAGGTCTTGCAAGTAGTTTCCATGGAATCAGTGAAAACTACTGATGTAGAAAATAAAATTCTGTTCCAAAAAATAAAGTCATTTTACCCAAGGTCATTGAAGATTTTGCTCATGTCAAAGAGCATCAGGAGGTGGTGACCACACCATTCTAGGAAGTCCTGACTAAGGACACAGTATCAAGTGGTAAGCCTGGGGGAGATAGGAATGTTTCAGGCTGTATTGGCTTTTAATTCCCATGAATCACCAAGGAGCTGATTTGTTATCAGCAGTAACAGCCTCTGTCCCTAAGAGAGGGGATGATACAGGAAGCATATGCTCCAGGCTATTTATGAGGGTGTTGCCAGAAACGGGTGTAACATTTTGAACATGGTGACCTGCACTTTGAGATTGTAATTGTATGTGAAGTCATAAACTAGGCAGAAAGGACATATAAGAGGGACATGGGAAGGAAATATAATGAAAACGATTAATACGTGATTGTTTCCAACCCATTATTTTCTCAGGAAAAGAATAAAACAGCATAGTGCAGAGCTCTTGGACTCCACCTTTTAGTTCCCTTAGTCAGGAACAATTATATTCAGCTCAAGTTTCTGTTTTATCTGTGGTAATGACAAACATCTCCTCTAGCAGCTAAGTTAGTTGCTCCTGGAGATAACTCTGGCAATGATTGGGGAATGGCTGGGATACAAGAATTGCACTGGTGGGTTCTGTGTCAAAAGGGGCATCCAATGCTTGCTTTCAGATACTTATGGAGTGTACATCCATTCTTAGGACCACTCAGAACAAACTGTCAGGGAGTTTGTGCTGATTTCCTCAAAAGTTAGAGAATAATCTTCAATAACTTAGGAAAGTAAGCAGAGGTAAGGTGGCTGAAATGCAATGCCTTTTAAGAATCTACTCACATTCTCCTCAGTTATACGAGACATACAAAAATATCTTAGTACAATACTCACTACCCATTTCCTCTGTCTTTACTCTGATACACCCCAGATCTACTTCTTCCCCAGCCCCAGGGGTCACTAGAGCTGTGGGTGTTCATTGCCAATGACTACCATTTCTCTGGGTTTATATTGTATATCACCCTTCTATCCGTATCCAAGTAATAGAAACTGACTATTGTAATAGATAGAGTTTGCAATCACAGATGAGCTTCAACATCCAAATGTTACATTTAGGTCCTTGTAGAAAACATTATTTTTTACTTGTCTTGCAAATCAGCAGTAAGCACAATGTAAAATAAAATAATAATAATAAAAAAAGGTGGATAGAAAAACCTAGAAGAGTCTAATCTATGAAAGAATGAGAAACATGTTCATAAACCTACAGAGATTTCTGTATGACTGAGTCACAATAAAAGTGCTCATCAGAGAGGTCTGGAATTCTCATTCATACAACTTTCCATATAAAACTATTATCCTACTAAAATTGCCTTGGTGTACCAGTAAAAAGTCCAAAAGCTGTTACACAGCAGAAATGGCTGTGCATTTTTAACCAGATTGGATGATCAGCTGTCACTGCTGTCTGATCATATGGACTTTTGCATAGGAAAGCAGTTTTTCTTTGCCCAAATACATTACACTAGAATTTCAGACATAAAACCACAAATAGCATTGATGTGGTGTTTAGCAAGGGGGAGTTCTTTGTTAAGACCTTCATTCCTGTTACTTACTGGGGAAGAAACAGATGGAATTCAATTTTTGCCCAACTGTTAAGAATGATGAATATCTTTTCAGTCAATGCTGAAGGAGTACAAAGGTGTGACAAAACAGTCTGAAGACTAAAATATAAAATATAATTCAATATGCAGGATAAATACAACCTTCTCCTGATTTGTTGACTTCCCCCATGACTTCCTCACACACAGTAGGCCACCACTTGCAAAACAGTTTTAGACCTTTATTGCTATAGACACTCTGGCATAATAATTTCAATCCAATTTAAAGCCTCAAGTCAAAGCCATTGAAAACAATCAGCACATCTCCTTTGATTTAAGAGTTTATTTTCCCCAATAAATCTGATTTTCAGGTATTTTCGATTCTCACAGGTGATCTTTGGTTTTAACCTCAGTTTTCTTGCCCTTTAAACTGTTTTGCCATAATCAGTTTTTCTTCCAAGCCTTTCCTCTAACTGAAGATACAAGCTTTCTTTTTTTACTTTTAATGGTTGAAACTTGTTCCTCATAGTTATAATTTTTTGGGGGGATATGGAGTGGTATTGTAGCTTCTGGTATTGTCAAAGTGGTTACAATACCACTGGATGCATTTCATATTACCAGTGAGAACCATTTGCATTAAATGTGGTTTATGTTTTCTGTCATTTAAAAGGGGAGGTGGACAGAATAAGCTAAAAAATATGTTAATAGTCTGTTTTCTCAATGCTTAATCTTTCTTAAGCCATTTGGAAATTTGCCACTGATTTAAATACGAGTCTGATAGGGCTCTAAATTCCCTGAGATGTGCCCCCATCTTTTAAACAACACACAGTATTTTCTAACATTCTCCTATTCTAGAATGGAACATAAATCAGAGAACTTTCTCTTTGTTGTTTGTCACATGTTTTCCTGGAAAATTCATAGTGGGGATTTAAAGGAAGAAGATCAGCAATACATGCAAGATGTGTATACACATTTTTCTTTTGAACTCACATCTAAGGTGGTCTTCAGTGTTCTATGATTTTTTTTCCTATTGTATGCAGAGTGGCTCATTTGGACTTTGGCACTGTTCAATATTTTCCTGCTGTTTGAAATGAAAAAGAAGTGAGTGTGAAGAGGCTGATGCAGACTGGCTCCATCTGCACTTCCTCACTGGCTCCCAGGCTGTCAGAAAGTCAAGGGCAGCTACAGCCCCCTTGTTCCAGCATCACTTACTCTTAACAAGGCATTGTTCCTAAACACTATTATTGTTTCAGATTGTCACTTGAAGGAGATGTTACATGTACAGTTACTTCAGAAATGATGGGTTGTTCTGCCCTCAAAAGCCATGTTTATAGCTTTACCTTTTGCAGAGGATGGCTGGCTGCCACTGCTGCTGGCTGCGCTTGGAGGATAGCTGCAAAAAGCTCTTCTTTGACCTGGTGGCTTTTAAAGTTTGTATTTCCCCTCATGCTCCATGCTAAGCTGAGAAGTTTGCACAGCCATCTCCACCACTACAAAGAGGAATGCCAAGTTCTTTTATAAATTAAAGGATGTTCATAGCTGAGGTTTAGAGGAGACAGGAGCGGAAATTTCTCTGTAGCTACAGAAAGGTTTCTGTCAGAAGTAGAGCAAAAAGGTTTTGTCAAATTGCTGTATAATCACTAGTTAATTATATGCCTTAATCATCTGCATATTGTAGAAAACAGCCGTGCTTCAAATCAGATCCACTCAGCCAGCTCACAGACTGGCACAGAACTGAATGTATGGGTAGTTCATAATCATAATAATCTCTTTAATCTGGTGGCACTGCTGCACATAATGATATTCTGAGAGCAAATCTGATGCAATTTTAATAACACTAGGGAAAACAAAATACAGATGTTCCTAAAGTAAAGGAATTTACAAACAAATGTAGAGAACATTAAAAAGTAAGATTAAAAAGAATTTACCATCTGCAATAACCTAAAAGAATAATAAATCTGACAACCTGAGCCAAACATTTAGAATGCATTTGTATATTTTCAGAACTGCTGTGCTGTTATGAAAAAAAAAAAGATGTCAAACTATCCTACATTCATCAACCTCTCTCATTATCCAAGGCTCTCACCACACTTGGCTCACAGGTGCCAGACCACAGCACAAGCCAGCAGTTGGAGTCCTTCACCCAAGGACTTTCAGCTGCTGTGGAGCACCCATTACCACAAATTTAGTTTTCTGACACTTATATTCTTCCTTAGAGTAAAAAAATATGCAAATTCCTATGACATGAAAAATAATAATAAAAAAATTTAATTTAATTCTTGTTCTGGGAGATTCAAAGCATGCTCAAGGTACAACTTTATAAAGAAGTTTCATCCACAAAAGTCTTCATCCAGCATGTAGTGGGATCAGGGAGGATTCTTCCACTCATCCAAGAGGGGTTTTTTTTGGTGTTTTTTTTGGTTTTGTTGGTTTTTTTTGTTTTTTGTTTTGTTTTGTTTTTTGTTGTTGTTTTTGGTTTTTGTTTTTTTTGTTTTTTGTTTTTTGTTTTTTTATAGGGACAGTCTTGTTCAGATTAAAATAATGCTGTGCAAATCTCATGCAGGTCATTATGAACAGCCTTCTCTTGATGCCATTTCTTTCCCTTTTTGTTAAGCAAATTATTTCTACTCAGGTTGGTTGTGTAGCTTATTACACATTGGAGATACTAAATAAGGCTAAGAATTGTTTGCTGCCTACTATAGGGGTCTCTGTCACTGCCAGCTAGAAATGGGTAACAATAAATAAGCAGTATCTGTGCACCAGTCAGTCCAAACATCCCAGTGAACATTTAACCTGAATTAATTTGTGTCTACAAAAAGCAGACAAGTAAAAGGTGTGCAGCTGACCAACCTACTCATGCAACTGAACAGTGGAAAGCTGTCAGTAAGACAAGAAAAGGCAACAGATAGGAACAAAACTTTTTTCCTTAAGTAACCACAAAACAAGCTTCTGGAACTGTACTAGTAATAAAAAGACACAAAACTACACAAAGCTGCCAACCCAGCCAGCCACTTGGAACATCCATGTGACAGCAGGGCTGTATGACAGCAACCATCTTCATCATCTCTGGGGTGACTCCACTTGTCCTTGCAGCAATGGCAGTGGGCCACTTGTTCTGCATTTCTGCAGTCATCCTGCAAAATACAGTGTGCTCCAGAGCTAAGGGGAAAAAAAAAAAAGTGTGAACATATTCACTATGGTGTTTTTCCTTGGACCCAGCTTCACAAGCTCAAAAAGAGATAGAATTGTTAAGGCCTCCTCTGTTGAACTCAAAGCCAATAAACAGACGAAAATGTGTTGTACATCACAAAGAAGATGGAACATTGGCTTTCCAAAAGTGGGTGTATTTTGCATTTGGAGCAATTTCCAGGACCCTCTAGCACTACAGACCTAAAGGTACTATGCCCAAAAGCCCTCTGTTCTCAGTTGCACTTGTCAGCCTGAACCAGTTGATACTTCAGTCTATGCAGAAGCTGTCAGCTTTCTTTACTGAACTATCCACTTCCTTCTTTCCCCACTTTTACTGCAGATCAAAAAGCTTCTTTGTGTTTCCTGACTGCCATACCTGCTAATTTTTCATCATCTATTTAGATGCTTAATGTTTTATGGTAGGAAGCATCTGTTTGGTGTGAAGAATAGCTAATGAAACAGGCATCCCATTACTAACAGATGTGATTGTTACTCACTATTAGTTAAAAAGATGAAACCTTAATCTCCTTTTATTTTTAATGGAAAATACATTGCTGGCTTTTCTTTTGGTTTATGTTGCTTTTGTGTCTTATTTTCAAGATCTCTAATGAGTAAAACAGCACACCTTTGCAGAATGGCAGTAGAAAAGCCTCTAGAAAAGAAGCTTCCTTCCCTTCCTCAAAAGCACATTTATATTCTTACACCACTGGATATTATATTCAGCAGGTGACAGGAAGCCAAGATCAACAGCAAAAATTGTTTTGCCTAAATGTCTTTGCATCATGTCTTAGCATCAAGAAGGCCTGATAAACAATTTCCAATTATAAAGGGGTACTATATTCCTGAGAAAGTCAGGGTTTCTTTTCAGACTGAAGTAACTAGTAATGGGCAGTAGGAGAGCTATCTGAATAGAAAGTGACTAGAAGACTTCTCCTTGCTACTGCAAGAAGAAAAAAAGAAAGGAAAATAGGAAATACTGGGGGGGAAGGAGCAGGGAGGAGGGGGAGGAAATATGTATTCTGGTCCAAACAACATTTCCCTGCAAATTTACACAGTCTAGCTGATTCACTAGAATTAGATTAACACAGCATTGCTCATTTCCAAGTGCAAAGTCTGCGTGCAGAAAATGCTTAATGACAATACTAAGAGGAAACTTGCTGAAGCAGTAAGACACAGATGGCCAGAATAAAGTACTGAAACACCACAGGAGCCAGGTTGTACTGGGGCTGAGATGAGATTTCCCTGTGCACTGATCTGCTCTGTAGAGGACAAAGAGTGACTGCCTACTCTGGAGAAAAAAAGGAAACGTTAGAACAGCTATGTGCAGCAGATTTAGGGATGGAGATGTGCCAGAAGAAGTTTCAAATTTTGTTTCTCCTGCCAATAATGAGTAAGCAGATTGAACACTTTAACATATAGATAGCATTCTACATGTAGGTAAAAGAAGAATAAAATAAAAACCTTAATCCCTGTATCAAAGACCCTGGGGACAAGGATCAATATGCTATCAGGTGTTGCAGGATTTATACTGTCAAACCCTTGGGCATATTTTGCAAACTAATAGCATGCCCCTGTCAAGATGCAAAGATTTCTTTTGTTCTCACTTGATGTGAACAGGATTTAGGGATTGCTTTAAAATAATGAATATTGTGAAGGAAGGGTGGGGTTAAGCATTAGGGAAATCAAAATCATCTTCTTGGCTTAATTACAAAAAAAAATTTGGATTACATTGAGGAAAGTCATTCAGTTTCAGTAGAATGGTTATTTATGTACTTAAAACTGAGATTAGAATAATACTACTTTCTCCCTTCTGCTTTTTTGTGACTTGTGTATTTCACTCCCTTGAGGACTGCATTTTCTGCTATACTGGCTTCTCCTAGAATAAAAGATCCTACATCTAAACTGAAGACAATAGGAATCATAATTCTAAAAAGAGTCATGTTTGTAAACCTATCATTTGCTAGTAAATTAGTTTTACAGCAAAAGAAAAATAGCTCAGAGTTGAGCACAATTACAACACATAGGGACTCATAGTTAATATGTTTATATGAACACTGCTAATTCCATACAGAACCATCTGCAATATCATTAAATAATTCCCTGAATGTAAATGTTGCACGTTTATCCTTACAACAGGATGAAATGAGGCATTGTAGATAACATAAAGCAAAAATGGTTTTGGATTATAGACATTCATACTAAAGATTTAAATAGTTCCCTGAAATCAAGGTTGATGAGCAAGTTTGCCCTGCCATAAATCTTGAACACAAGGTACAATTACTGCCTCTTCTAAGCAACAGGTATCACCCTTTAATGCCATTTTAGTATATTGGATGCCATTTTTCAACTACGATCAGCGAAATAAGGTTTGAGGCAAGCAGAGAAGAAGCAGCACGTTTACTTTGAAATGGAGAAGTAGAGACAAGACAAAGTGTTTGAGCAGCACTTTCTAAATAGCAGAACTGTTACACCTGCCTCAGCACATTTTCAAATGTGTGCCTGAGCAAGGGAAGATGGTACATTGTCCCAAATTACTTACACACTTTATGTCAGAAGCACCTTAATTAAGCCATGTTTAAATGAGTGGCATGTCAGTGTTTAACCTTTTTATTTACTAGAGAGAGAAAAAAAACACTTTGGTTCCATACCTGTAGACATCAATATCCAAGTGATATTTTAGATGTTTCAAATGAGACAAACCTTCTGAAGCTTTCTCATCAGTTTTGTCAAGAAGTTATTCAGAAATAGTTTAAAGTGTTACTTAAAATCCCGTGAAAGTCACTGCTCCACTACGTTCAAAAGACTTTTCCTGCCAACACTAAATTAAAACCTATATTCACATGCCTATTCTGGGTGCTGCAGATTAATGATACCTCATTACAGGAACTTCCATAAGTTAAGTTCTACAGATGTACAGATTTAAATCGACAGAGTTAAAATGAAACATGGAATTAAACTCATAATCCATACTCGATTGGATTTTGCAGAATTTTGCTACTGTCTTGTTCATCATGCTGAGCTTTCCAGTGCTTGGCCATAGAATATGCTGGGGATAGTCAGCTTTGTAATCAGGCATCCAGACAAACAATCTCAGACACTGGCAATAAGATCCATGCCTTTATGATCCATGATTTAGGTCTCATTCAATTCCCAGCAAAGTTCATGGTCAGTCTTTTGTCAGTACTGGCATACACTCAGCTAGCTGAAGTCTCTGTTAGCTTTAATGAGGTCAGGTTCTTAACAAATGTAACAGACAGAAAAGTAGCACTTAAGAAGATTTAAAGATGGATGTATCTATCTAAATTATAGACCTATGTCATTTATATTGAATTGGAAAAAGAGAAAAGTTCTGAGAAATTTACAGAATAAGTAAACACCGAATAAGGTTTTCATTAATGTAAAAATAATCATCTCTGTCAACAGGTTTGTCCTTCAAGGCATTACTCTACTCCAGTGCCCACTTTCTCACAAACTCAGTGCTCTGCTTGGCTGCCAGCAGATCCTCCCATTCCCAGGGCTCTTCATCCTCTTTGCAAATACAGTTTCAACAAGCTTCATCTGGACACTGCTTATGTCCTTTGCTGTTCATTGCT
The DNA here is from genome assembly GCA_013389925.1 of Aegithalos caudatus. Classification (NCBI taxonomy): domain Eukaryota; kingdom Metazoa; phylum Chordata; class Aves; order Passeriformes; family Aegithalidae; genus Aegithalos; species Aegithalos caudatus. The sequence continues at coordinate 108,163 of WEIU01005798.1, read as the reverse complement.
CTTTGGTCACAAAAATACATGATCTCCATACATGAAAAGAGTCTATAAAATCTATGCCTAATATTAGGCATTTTAACATAAAGAGTCTATGTGGATGGGCATGTAAAAGCCAAGAACAGAACAAGACAGATATATATGTATTTAACCCATTTTAAAAGTGATGGTAACTGGAGAATTTTGAGTTTCAATACCTAAGCCAAAAGGTACCAGTTCTTCAAATGCAGAGAAATAACTGGATTGTAACTGTTATAATTAGAAAAGCATATATAATCATTGATCCTGAACACATATGAATGCAAAATATATGCACTTCTGTAATGATCAGTACTGCAGTATTCTTGCTCCTCAAGCCGGCTCAAGCCATTTTATTACACTGCAAGTTCTAAGATGGAAAAAATTAAATTGTAATTCACACTAAATAATCTCTAGTGAAATGCTACTGAAAAGCCAAGGTTGCCATAAGGGCAACCTTCAAATTCTTGTTATGGTGTTTATACACGAACATTTCAGTTGTGGTGGAACTCAGCAGAACCTGCTGCTTACCACAGCTGTTGAAGCCACCAAGTCCCTGCTACCAGGGAAAGCAGATATTCTGCCTGATGCATGACCTGCAAACCAAGATCAGGCAGTCAAGAAAGCCCAGTGGCCATCTCTCTGACAAAGAAGAGGGAGGCCAGGGCTGCTGATGCCATCACAGACAGCAGTGTCTGGCTGTGACAGCAAGTGAGCTGCATGGCAAAGTACTTCCCACTTATATTCTGAAACAGGATTTATCAAGTAGGCCTGGCATCTAACTGCTCTGATGGAGAGCAAAGCCAGGTGCCAGAGACAGAAAGTTATGTTGCCTGAAATTACTGTTAGAAAATTCAGCTGCATTAGTCCCTCTCAATGATTTATTCAGTAATGGAGCTGGATTCTCCCTTGCATACAAACATCCTCTAACTGACTTGGAACAAAAAGCTACTATGCCAAAAATTATTTTTATTATAAGGCCCTTATTCTAAGTCCAAGCTACTAGGTACAGCCCACAAAAATAACTCTGGGAGCTGCTGCTCAGAATTAAAAATCCGTTCAATAAAAATTTCTTGTTTCCAACGTCCAAGCACTCATCAAATATAATTATAAACAGTTCATAATGCTGTGACTGCAGACAATTGAATTTTAGAAGTAAACTAATCCAAGACCTTTTCTGGTCATAGATCACTGAACCCAGAAACATGCAATCCAATAAAGAAAAGGATATATACCACTGAATGTGACTATACTACATAATAATAAAGACATACCATTTCCTTCACTATTCATAAAGCCTTCCTTTAAGTAGACCCACATCTCAAGATAGCATCAACCAACTTGCTTCATAACCTCTTAATCAGAACACTTTTTATTTCCATTTTTTCTATAATCCAGATTTTTCTATTAAAAAAAAAATTAGAGTGATAATTGAAGTACAGATCAAGTTAGCTTCTTTTGAACCTGTTTGAGATTTACTCCCTTCTACATAATGTACATAGTTTATTTACAGCCAGGTACTCTCAGACATAGCTCAGAGGTTAAAAATGCCTTGAAGACATACTCACCAATATGTGGCAAATTGAACAGCTTAAGACACAGTCTCTGAACAGACTGAGAGAACTGTGGTTTGAGAATGAAAGCTGAAGTTATTCTCCTACTGAAACGGTAGCATTCAAAATAGATACCTTGTAATGAACCCCACCAACACTGTTTAGATGTCCTTCTATCAATTTCAGAAGACCATTTTTAGAGGAAAGAGAATTAATCAAATTTAAGGACACAAATAGGCTGAACAGAAAAAATCAGAGTGTGCATATGTCTGATGAGCTCTTCTTCCCTAAGGAGGAAAAAGTGACTACTGTCTCACATTCATCAATGCTAGAAGCCTCCACACATAATAACTGGGAGTTTTGCTAAACCATAATGGTCAACCAACAAATAACAGACATACTGTTCTGAGCCACAGTAATTCACAAGAGTTAATATTTGGACATTTATTTAGGTAGATGCAGAGGACAGAACAGGAATTCTTTAAAGCAATTCTACCTTTGTTTGTAGTTGCATTCAGTTGGTCAATAAGATAGAATAAGATTATTATCAATAAATCACTGTTTCCTGTTGGCTGGCTCCTGACAAGCTTGTATTGTTCAGTGTTGCTGTTGTACAAGTTCCCATATATTCATTATTATTTTACCCCTCTACAATTTTTTTTTTTTTTTTCTGGATACCCTGGGAAATGTCTGGATTCTGCATGATTAAAGTTAATGGGAGCTTTGCCATCAGCTTCACTAAATGTGGGATAATACTCTGTGCCAAATTCCCTAAACCTTCTAGTAAGCCACAACACCTGTTTTCCTTCTCCTCCCATGCCCCGTTTCTCTTCATTGCACATTTTTTTCTCTGCTCTGACACTTATTAATCCATGCACTCTATCCAATCAATCACATTCATCTTTCTTCACCAGTTATGTTGTTGTAGCTCTGTGGCTAAAATTACTAGGGCAGTGTGAACTCACTTATAAAAGTGCTACTTTTCATATTGCCAAAATAATGTCAGTGTATCACAGAACACCAGTCTAAAATGGCATGCAATACCTTTTCATGCATCTTCATCTGATTTTAATTTAACTTGCAGTCCCACTTGGAAAATCACCACCCTATATATTTATTTCTAAAATGTTCTCTTATACCCAAGTGTTAAATCTTTGCTTTGTTCGGCGTGTGGAATTCCATTCTCCCTTTCCTAGCAAATGTAGTGAACATACTTCATTATTTCTGCCAAAATGTTTCAACATTTAAACTTTAGCAGTTCTTCAGTCTGTGTTAAAACCCTTCCTGGAATTTTTAGTTTAACTCCTCTTGAGCTTAATTAAACACACATCGTCTAAGAGCACCTATTGAGAGAAGCAGAACAAGTGGATCTGTCTTAGGAAAGCACAGAGCCTCAGCTTTAGAATAACAGTGACTGAGCAGAGGGGAAGCAAAGACAATCATTTGGGAATGATCACTCGGGTCAACAGTTTCAAATACGGATTAATCATGGGGGGAAGAGGAAAAAAAAGAGCACTTTGGGAACGGTTGGTTTCTTATTGAAGCAAGACCTACTGCCCTGCCTCTTTAGCATATTCTCTCATTTGTTAAGACCTTTCTTTAGCTGTGAATGTAATCCACTACTTCATCTCCAAAATGTGTGACAGGCCAAGCAGCAGGTGAAGGACATCCTTTATTCAGTTCTGTCTGACTTTGACTTTATTAGAGTGATACATCACTCAGAATTCAAATTAATGTCTATCCCAAGAGATGTATTGTATGGCTCGATACTTACTCAAAGTGTTCCTTGAATTTGCTGTCTACAGAAACAAAGTACAATACCATTATCAGAAAACTTATTTTCTCCTACTGGAGATGCTCTGTGCAAGCCAGGCATCTACTCTTGATAGTTTATAAGATGCTTTTCTTGGGAAAAAATGAGCAGCTACAGTACTAAGTAAAGAGCAAAATATTATATGTTCATTCAAAAATCTAGCTAAACACACGCGGTTCATTGTGCAACTGTTAAATGCCTATATCTCACTCCCTGCTTGTATAAGAAGTTAGAACACTGCCTAAGGGAGGAAATTACATAGAATATTTCATAATAGTACCATCAGAGCTGACTTTTACATCTTTATCATTAATTCCTATATACAGAATCAATCAGCTTAATCCAACCCTGATCTGTCAAATTGGTCTTCAACCCTTGTTGCTTTCAGTGTACTGTACTTAATTTTAATCACTAGTTCTCCTTTTTTTGAAGATAAGATTCAAGATTCAAAGAATCAAAGTAGCTTTAAAACACTTGAACCAGAGCCCAAGGTTTAAACAGCAGTATCCATACAAACAGAAAATCTGGTAGGGAGATTATTTTCAATTTCCGGGTAGATGTAAAAACAAAGTATGAAAGAACCTCCCTCAAATGCAGAAAAGTAAATTTTCTCCTGAGCAGCACAAACACACCAGAGACAGAAAAGAGATACATCCCCATCACCACTCCCTCTCTTCCAGAGCTGCTATTCATTCCCCAACATCCAGACTGGGGTAAAATTCACTGCAGATGCCCTGATGTGACTACATGTGTTATTCTGTAGTTTTTGGGTTTTTTTTTATTTCCTCATCTTACTTCTATCAGCAATTCCTCTTTTCAGCCCTCTCTTAGGCCTTGATTCTTTTCAGTAATCAATATGCTTAAAATTGAAGAGTGGTTTAAGCTCTTGGGAAATTTAGAAGTATGTTAGTAGTATTCAAGTTATTTTATGGGTACAGAGAGTAGGAACCATGTTTTTACTGTATTGTTCATCCAAATAATTCCTTTATAGAAAAATAATATATTTTTAGGTATTTTTTCCCCTCATTTAAAATTGGGGGGGAAAGTCAGTACTTCAAATTTTAAACAGCTTTCTTAGCTTTTTATTTCCCCTCTTTTTTTAAACATTTCAAAAAGATTTAGATGTTTTTAAACCATGGAGTGATCTGATAGGGGTAGATTTTAATCTGGGTCACCATATTTCAAAATAGCACTTGGAATATTTCTCATCTAAGTTTGTTTCTACCTTGAAAGTTTGGTCTGTACAGCAATCAACATCAATCTAATCGATATTCTGCCAACGCCCTAATCCACATTTGTGCACACACATACACTATAGACCTGTGAGTTTATGGCCGTGCAATTTACTTCAGTGTCAACTGAATTGTATAAAAACCACTTGCACATCAATAGGATCACCCATTGTGAACTGGGTTTGTGTAGACAGGGAGTAAATCACCTGATAATCTGATGAGGATGGACTGTGTAAATAGTCCCACAAAGAGCAAATGTGCATAGATAGGGCAATAAATTGGAATGATCGATGGGACAAGCACCATGGTAAGATCAAAGACAGGAGGCTGCAGCAAGCTTTTTAATCACCAGACCTTGCGCTCCCATTAACCACTTCCTGTAAACGCTCTCTCAGCACTTTGGAGATTTTTCACTTCTTTTGCCTTACACCATTCAAGTTCAGTAGGATACAGCGTCAAGCAGCACCAGAAACCTGCTGAAGTGCAAACAAGATCTGTCTGACGATTGTTTGCTTGAGTTAGGCAGCTCTGCACTTTGCTACCTAAGAGCCATGCCACCCGGGCTTCCTCCCGAGGAGTTTGTCTGCAGCACAAAGTCCTTCACAGAAGTTATTAGCTCAAATTGTGACTGCATTCTTTGGAGGATCAGGGTACCAGGAGCTGACACTTCCCCATCCCCAAACCCTCGATGCTGTAGTAGCATGCTTTGTTTCAGAGACCAGCAGTTTTGCCAGAAGAGCTCAGCACACGGAATGAGCACAGGTTCCCCCCTCTTCCCTTCATCATCTTGTCAGAGCTGTGCTTACACTGCTGCCACTAATCTTGAATTGGCTGTTGGTCGAAGTGTCCAAGTTCTCTCTCTGCCTTGAAAAGCTGCCCTCCGTTTTCCCTCCTCAGCTAGTACCTCCTTCACCCCTAAACTCACAACCTCTGCTGCTCCCTTCTCAAATATCTCCTAGCCTTTATCCTTCTCGTATAATAATCCATTGCCAAGTTAAACACACTTTTTTTTTTTTTTTCCTTCTCCTTGAGTTGCAGCATTACTCCCTTATCACCCACCAGAAACTGCTTCCTAAACCTGAGCTCCCTTCCCAGGTGCCCTCCTTTATTTCATCTTCCCCGGATTTTTGTTTAATTTCTCAACACTAGTTGGCTGCAACAGCAACTGCTTCTTTCTCATCTAATTATTGCAATGAATCTGTATAAGCTACCAGAAGACAGTTTTGAAATGCAATGAGAAATGTTTGAGTACTCACTACTCTTTCTTCACCAAACTGAAAGTAGTTTAATTACCTAGAGTTTTACAAATACTCAAATTATCAAACTATGTCTTCTTTTTCTCAAATTTTTTCCTACAGATGTTTCAGCTACAGCAGACACAAAATATGGCTTCTTGGAGAGAAAAAAAAAAAAACAAGCAAGAAAAATTTGCTCTTTTCACCTAATTCATGCATAGTACATCACAATTGAGCAATATTTAATACTTAATTATTTTTTTACCACCTCTAGTAATTTGTGTTGGCATTTTGATTTCCTTCCACTGACAGAATTAGCAAGCTGACTGTGCCTCTTCAGAACAAGGCCAGTTTACCTTTCTCTGCAGCATAAACACAACCATTGCTTAGGATGGGGGAGAGGGAATTCAGCATGTAACATAGGCATGATATACTTTCAATAAATTTTTGTTTCTATATATCAGTGTAACATATATACAAAAACATTAAACAGCCATGTATTTGTATACTGAAGAAAAAGAAATATATTTTTTCCGTGTTGGCGGGCAGGAGGGATTTTGTTTGTTTGTTTGATTTCATCCTTTTCTCTCCAGTGTTTACAGCATAAAGATCAAAGATTGTCAGTGAGATTTTTAAGATAATCCTGAATGTCTCTTTCACTTGGAGAGCACAGCCATTACCACCATCGACTCAACAAGGTGGATTTTTTTAAGAATCGTTTTGGAAAAAGCTTCAAATAAACCCATACTTCTCCACAGCCCACGCGGTATCCTCAGGCACATTTAATGGAAGTCTGGCTTCCAGATCCCATAGCTTTTGATGAGCTCATTCATAAAGCAGGCTCCCTGAATAAGCCAAGACGTCAAGGCAAACGCAAATGCTTAAAGAAACAATTGCTCAACAAAGGGTTGCAAGATTTTTTCCAAAACACACAGGTCAAATAAGTGGAAATGTGAACATGAAAATTATTACTACTTAGATTTCTTGGACATGTCTTGCTTTCAAGGTAATGGTCACATGGCTTATCTCTCCAGGAATTTCAGTCAGCTGCTGCATCTGCTCAACTGAAGAACTCTGCAAAGCACCGTAAGTACTGTGGGCATTTCTTGCTAAATTGGTCAAAATTAGTTCTTTAACTCCACAATTAATGCATTTTAATCTAGAAAACAAAGTCAGATAAGAAGGTTGTCCAATCTAAACATTGTAACTAGACAAAATACGCAAAGATTTGCAGTGGGAATTATCTCTACAAGTATTTTCATTGTAGGAAGCTGAACCTCATAATTACATAAAGACTTTATTATAAAAATAAAAAATGGGGAAAGCTTTGAACTTAAAGGAAGGAAAACACATCACCAACAAACCCTAACACTTGATGGTTAATCCAATCTAAACATAAAAAAATACATGCTACTGCAATCATCACCACACTGATTATCCAACTTAACAACAAAGAAAAGAAAGACACAAATCACATCAGGTTCATTATGTTTCACATAAACAACTGTAAATAGCAACAAAATTAAAACAAAAATTCAGCTGGAAATTGTAAAACACTAAATGGGATGAGATTCTATAAGTGCCAAAGAGACGGGCTGACATTGCACTGCAAAACAGTTATTTTAACATTTCATTCATCCATGACTTATTAGAGGCTTCTTACTTTTGATTTATCTTGAGAATTTTTGATCAAAGAGGGACACAGAAGTTTTCATTTTTATCTCAATAAGTCAGTAATTCTGGAATCAAATCAGTTTACTAGTGAAGCAAATTATCTTCCCTCTTCCTTAAGAAAACCACTTTGCAGAATTTGCTAGTAAGAACTGTGAAAATTAGTTCTATAGAAGACTTATGTCTGGAGGCTAAACCAATTACACTGACCTTTCTCTCCTCACCTAATACACATTCTTTATATGTTAAAATATAACAACATATGGGATTGCTTCTCCTCATTTCCAACACGTGGAACTGTGCAGTAGTTTATAAAGTAAGAAAAATTATCTGATATAGAATATTCTGATGATTTAAAATTATAGCTCCAAAATTATAGAGTGAAACAATCAGTTTGCATAGGTTGCCTTGCTTTTCTACACTCAAGCAAAGACTGCTGTTCAGTTGTGTGAAAAACTTAATTGTGTAAAATTAATCCCTTTAATACAGTAATCTTCTGCTCTATATGCAGGTATGAAGACATCTTTTACCTAAGGCTGTTAACACTATACCCCAGAGGAATCTCTCACTCAGAAACCGAAAGGACAAACAACTTTGTGTTGAAGAGTTAAAACATGAATCAAATAATAGATGCTAAAATACATTCTTTAACCAGCTGTGGTCAAAGCAGAGATGTTTTTAATACATGCATAGCAGGCTTTAAAACTTAGTATTTTTAACCTGCTGACAATATGACAGTAATAAAATGTCTCCAATGAAGGATTCCCAATGGCATGCACAGCATTAGGAAGGGAGGAATTTATTCTTTGGTCCCTTCAGCAATCAAAAACACCAAAAGGATTTCATGGAGAATTTTCAATCAACTTTTATCTAAGGCCATACTACCAAGCTAGGGAAGGCATTTTCCATAAATTAATGAATTAATTCCGTTTTCACTTTCTGTTTCACCTTAAAAGAAAGCCCTGAGGCAAGAAATACTGCAGCACAACACAAACTCATTCTGGTTTGTAATAGAGGTGCCTGCTCAAGGATTGGTCCACTGTCAACCTCGACTGCAAAAGCAGGTTCTTACTGGAAAATTGGCTAAGGAAAGAATCATAGTACAGGGGCTTTTATCATATTAGGTGACAAGAAGTAAGATGCCCCATCCCTGGAAGCATTCAAGGCTAGATTGGATGTGGCTTTAAGCAACATGGTCCAGTGGAAAGCATCCCTGCCCATGGCATGCGGGTTGGAACTTGATGATCTTTAAGGCCCTTTCCAAAAACCCAAGCCATTGTTTGGTGCTATGACAGGTACAGTCAGGACACAAGACAACGATTAATCATGCATGAAATGCAGTGTTGTACATTTCTGTATTTTAATGTGTATGTTTACATTCATCTGCTCTGTTGAGAAAACAAACAATCAATTGAACATGTGACAGGGTCAAAACATAGGTATAAAAGAATAGTAATACCAAACAAAGCCATTGCAGGATTAAAAATACATAAAATAAATATTTCTTTTCATTCCCTTTAAGCCAATATATAAGTTGCTGTTCTCTGTATGTTCTATATGGTGAAACAAGAGGAAGCAAAAGGTAACTAAAAAAAAAAAAAACTAAAAAAAAAA
>WEIU01005798.1:81146-99006 GCA_013389925.1 Aegithalos caudatus | reverse complement strand
CAAAACAAACAAAAACAAAAAAAACGGGTGGATAGAACAGAAATAATAAGTAGAGAGAGAGAGACTGTTCTGGGGGGGGGAAATACCAGAAGAATTAATGGGGAGATAGAAAATGAAAACCTGAAAAACAAAGTTGAGCAGCTATTTGGGATATAGACTGATCTTTGACATGGTGAATTCTTGAGGGTCAGTTGGGTTTACTGATAGTTGTGTTCTGTTACTACAGCTCTTCATGCACAGACACCACAAATACTGAAAAAAAACCACCTGGAGTATCCCACTAATATTTCATTGACTGAAGATAACATCAAGAATTTCATTAAGAAATATTTAATTATGATTGCACAACAAAGATAGCTGCAAAGGGGATGAACTGAATCTAAATTCAGATTAAAAGGTTAACATGTTAGAATTGCAATATTAATTTTTTCTGTTATTATTCAAAAGCTGCAACACAATTTCCCTGTTTGAGTTTTAATGACAGCAGTACTACAAAAGAATCAATTAGAATCAGGAGAACAGTTCTCCCTTACATTTAAATAGTATATGAAACAAATAAATAGTAACAATTAAAAAAAAAAAAAACAAAAAACAAAAAAAAAAAAAAAAACAAAAAAAAANCAAAACCCCAAGCAAACAAACCCATAAAACAGTTGAGAAAAAGCTTCTCCCTATGGTACAGAGCCTTCCTGAATACCCAGCACTGGCTCTAGATGAATGAGGCAATCACCTAAATACATGAAAAGCTACAGTACATTATATGTTAAACCAAATACTATCACAGGTTTATCCACACCTGAGCTAAATCCAGAAAGGCACAGCAAAGTCTGAGAAAGAGGTGAACCTGAGATATACATGCAACAGAGCTTCCTTATATCCCAGAAACATTATCAAGCTATTACACAGGCTTTTGCTCATCAGACAAAAAGAAAAAGAGGAAATGAAAAGGGAACATCTGCAACATCTAAAGTATTCTAAAGGGAATATATGGGAAGGATGTTTCAAAGCTATTTGAGCTAGGGTCAAACCGGGATAGGATATGCAAAACCTAACAAAGGTTAAACTACATACTACCGGAGTTTATATTCAATAATAATTATTTAGCTCCACTGCAAATAAATACACTTTTCTGGAAAGTATTAAACAAATGAGAACAAGCGAGACACTAATTCAGTGGTCTTTAAATGATCTAAATTGGTCCTGTGGTTTATTCCTTGTTAGAATATTTGCTCACTGTAAAAGAGTTAAGGTAAAGCTATTTGAAAGATCTTGTAATAACTACCTGAAAGCACTTTTCATTGAATTTGGGGATAACCTCTTTATGCAGGTATTACATTGCCATCTAGTGTATGCAGTATATATTGTAATTCTGTTTGCCTGGGTTTACACATCACACAACCTCAATTTTCCCCTTAGCTGGCTTTCCTCAATGCATTTTATCTTGAAGCAGAACAGATTATCTCCGGGCTGCACAATCCCAAGAAACTTTCGACTGGTGTTAATGAGAGATTCAGCACCATTCTAAAATCACTGTTCCAGAAGCAGCCACTTGCTGAATCTCAGTGCCTTTGGCAGGTACATCCACTGAAAGTTTTAGGAATTTCAACTGCTCTCATGCAACAGCAGGTGATTTGGATTCAATGATCCTCCCTTTGAGGAGACATAGACTCTCATCCCTGACAGCAACACAGCTACCCTGCTCTGGAGCAATACTGGGTGGAGGAGAGAGGAACAATCCCAGTCTTTCTGTTGCCACTTTCAGTAACTAATTAAACTGTTATCGAGACAAGGACAGTGGCTAAACTGCACTGACAAGTCCTTGGATGGCAGGGAGGCAGAGCTCACTTTGTGCAGACAAAGGACTGCTCCACACCATCCTTGCAGGGTGTTCCGCCATGCACCCCAAGCCAGGAGTCACTGCTCCAGGCAGACACAAGGCAGTTTCCCAGTCCTGTTAGAGAGAAAGTTTGGGAGACTGGTGTTTCCCAGAGCTCACCACTCTGTGTGAGCTGTTAGCAGCTACATATCCCACCTTTGAGTACTATCCTTCCCTGCATTACTTGGTAATGGTCTCTGAATTCCACAGCTGTGAACACTGCTGGCGAACATGTTGTGTTGCATGGAGGCAACACCGTGTTGTGTAGAAGCTGTACCACGAAATAAGCAAGATTTTTGGTCACTGGAAAAGAATACCTCCTAATTTTTTTTGCCTATGAAAGCTACCAAAGTATACTACAGAATTTTATTAAGAGCCACAGAGATCAGGCTTTCAAATTCTAAAACACAGAAAAATATCAGAATTAAATGCTATGGATTTTTCCACTTCTTCTTGGCTACTAATTTCAACCAGCTTGTTGTATGTACATAGCAAATATGTTAAGATAATTTTTAGACTATTCAGGAAAATCAGTTTAATAGCCAGTTTTAAAAATTGATTTATGGTTGTCAAATTCCACTTAAGACCAAATGAGTGAGGCATTCTGTTTATGGTATAGGAGAGGCTGAGAACAGCAGACAGTGAGGTGCTTGTGAAAGTGGAGCTTGGCCACCTTGAAGTGTCACAACAACTGAGTGCTAAGCAATGCCCCACCACTTTGAACACTCCAGTTTAAGAATCTGAGCTTTTACACTCAGACCTAGACCTCTGAAGCACATTTTCCCAGTGTTTATGGTAAGATTTATCTTTTCTGGAAGAGCTCTTTCAAGACACAAAGTGACCCAGGTCCAGAATGCAAAGGTTAACAACTTATAAAACAGAGAAAGCTGCAAAGGAGCACATGGGTCTGGCACAGTGCATGAGGTTCCCCAGCCACCAGGTTCTTCAGGAGGCCACTGAGCACACTTACTTTCTACACATTCCTTCCTTGGCTACCTTGTGCTGCCGTGAATGCTGAGTGCAAAAGAAAGAAAAAATGGTTTCACACTCACCCACTCCATCTGCCAATGCACCTGAGAGGGAAACAGATTCTTCACTGGAAAGAAAGAACATGAAAAATCCTTACTATTACCAGAAAAAGAAGTGGACTCTGCTTTCAAAATCCAGCTTCCACGTTATGGAACTGAGGAAGCTCCTTTAAGCCCCAATACCAGTTATAAATACCCAGTTATACAAGAACTAGCTACAGCTGTGGGGGTTTTTTTCAGTGTCGTGCCATTTTAACAATACAGCAAGAGCCTAATTTTATGCATGAATAAGGATATTTTAATGCATAATAATTTATGCATAAATAAACCATATTTGCCTTCTTTTTTTGTTAACTGTTGGGGCTTAAATTACTAGTTTTCCTTGTTAACATATTTGCTCACTTTACTGGTCTTATCATGATACTTTGACTGGTCTTATCATGATACTTTGCACTGGGTGTGGTAACAAAAAACGCATTTAATGGTCTCCAGTCTTTTTTTTTTTTTGGCCACTGCATTACCCACTTATATTTGTTGTTACTATAATTAATATTCAAAATATATCCTTTATCAAATTCAGTTTTTGTTTGTTATTGACCCACAGATATTACTTACAGTGTGCTTCAGGATGTGAACACACATGGAGCCCATAAGCAGCTGGCTTAAGGGGTGCAGTTTGGCAAGCACCCTAATTAATTTCAGTCTAAAAGAGTCAAGTTAGCAAAACCCCACTGTTTAAGCTAACCAATGCCCTTTAAAATGAAACACTACACTGGCTCTGTCAGCAGATTGGTCCCTTCCAGCAGGGGGGAGGTGAAGGACAATTAGGGCTGATAATGTCTCTTGTTAGTACAGCTGTTGGGCATTAGGCCATGAGAAAAGGTAGCAAGTGTAAATAGACTTCCAGAGTGATAATAATTCCTTTTTTTTTTTCCTTCTAAATATGTTGAACACTAATTCAGCAAGATACTGATACTGTGAAATCACCAACTATGTAAATATTTTCATTATCTTCAATAGGACAGCAACTCAGCTAAGTTTTTAGTATTAAAGGCTGTAATAATCTATAGATACAGAAGTAGTGAAAGATTTTAGAACACTTCTTCCATCCCCTCCTGTGGACAGTTTTCCTCAAACTATCCTTAAATTTATTTCAGCCCTAAATTCACAACTTTTCATAGGCAGGCACAGCACCATCCAAGTTAGTTCAGACATATCCTTAGCCCTTTGGCTTGTAATTAGTAAAAGCTGCCATTGCTGTAACTGGACTTCAGCTCCTCACCCATTTCCCAGAAACAAAAGCACTTACAAATTACTACCTGATCACCAGCTTACTACATAATGAGTTAATAAAATAAACAGAGATTTTCTTCAGAGAACAAGATGTAAAAACAAGGTAATTCTTTTTATAACAAGTTGTAGGATCTGCTTTATTTTTCAAAAAGAGAAGTAAATTTTTGTTAATTGAAGAAAAAATATTATAAACAGAAGAGATTATATATAAGTGATGCTTGATCATTTTCTAATAGCATTTAATGAGTTGGTTGGGATTTTTTATCTGAAGTGGAAATAGCATGGTGTTTAAAATTTAAAGGAGAAAGAACTGCTCTTTATAGAAGCCTAATAACACCGAGAATTCAATGGCATACAATTGATGAGCCTCAATTTGTTTTCTAGCTCTAGCAAGGCTACTCAGCATTTAAGTTAGCAGCCAGCCTCTCATTTACACTCTGCTGGCATGCGAAAAATGTTATTCTAAGCAAGTAGAGTAGAGTCCAGACATTTCCAAAGACACTGCTCTGCTAATTCCTAAGAACAGAGGATGAAGCTTGTACTAAGAGCCCTTCTGTGTGCCAGTTTGATGTCAAACATCAGTAAGCTGAAGTCAAACAACAGGTTTCTCAAGCTGTTCACACTACAAGTTTACAAGAAAGTGTTTGCTGATCACATGGCCACACACAAATTTTCACAGTAAAAGTATATAGAAAAACATTATTTCTATCCATCTACAGGTCTGTTTCCCAAAGGCCATAACCTGTCATTGAGCATTCACCACAGAGGATGGCAAACTCTACCACTGAATTTAGCTGTGGGGGATGTATGTTCTCACCTGGAAGAGTATTTTACAATGCCTTGTCCTAAAAATAACATTTTTCATTTAAGCTTCTGAAGTGTTCTTCATGGTTACTATAAAATTTATTTATTAATAAATGAAGCAGTAAAATATTGGAGCCAGAATTTTTACATAGAGGGGGAAAATTTAATGAAATTTCCTATGGCAGCTGTGAGTGTTTTATTCACAGAAGGGGCAGCCATCTCAAATCTAATAACCAGATGTGTCCAGAACTCAGTGTTTCCAAATGTTTCAGGTATGTGAGGTTTCAGAACATGACATATTGTTCCAAAAAGGCACAGAGGAGAGGAAATGGGTAATTGGGAGGGAAATGTGCAGTAGTAGCACGTGCCAATCTGTCCTTGCTCAACACGGGAAAGTTGGAAAGAGGATCTTGGTGGTAGAAAGAAAAGGGGCACAAGGTCATTTACTACTCCCAAAGATGACATTTATAATCCAGAGTGATTCCATTGAATTCAATGGTTTTAAAACCAGAGTGGAAAATAGACTCTGGCAGTTATCTCTTTTTAATCACAGTGGGAGGCAGACATTCTGTTCAGCACATATTTAGTCTCTCCTCCTCCCTAAAGAGACCTAGGATAAGGGCCAAACAGGTGCTTAAATACCTGGATTTGATGACTTGCAAAACATTAGATGAGGGTGAGAAGGAGAATAATCATCTCATCCAGTTGTATTTGTCCCATCTCTCTAGCACAGGATGCTGCCTAGCAGGAGTTTGAGACACAGCATATTTCTCCTTTCACAGAATTTCAAGGTGGAAACATAGGAGCATAGATATCCAGATTCTCTTTTTGTTTTGGTCATCAAGTAATAATTAATAGGTATTTAGGGATTTATGCAGTTCTTAATTTTATGATTAGATATTCCACATACTTATAATCCAAGTTCCAAGGGAATTTGTAGCTTTAGTTTGTTTGTTTTTTAGTTTTTCAAAGCAAGGTTTTCAAATATTAAAGACTTTGGGGGAAAAAAGAAGTGGTAACAGGAAATGTTTGCACAACTTGATTTTTATCTTTTAGATATTTTGATCTGCAGCTTTCTACAGGGAAAACATTCATTGGAAAAGTATGACATGAAAATAACTGAGATACATTCCTTGAACTTGAGCGCAAATGAGAGCTGAAAGATTGTATGGGTAACGCCTGTCATCTCCACACAGATATTTCCCATTGCCTCTCTTCGTGTTGCCTCTTCGTAACCTCATTGTAAACAAATCATTATGGGCATATACATTACACAGAGGTAGAAATTATACTGTAGGTATAAGCAAAATGTGAACTATCCCTTGAAAATATTCCAGCAAGTTGCTGCTTGGCTGCACAGAACACAGATTCACAGCTGGTACATATTGGAACTTCTCTTGTACCATCCCCACAGCAGTGCCACTGGTGGTCATTGTGGACCTTCAGCCTAATCTCAGTATCCCAAAGTTTTAATGCATAATCAAGCTTCAAGGTTTCAACATCATTTCTAGAAGAAATATCTGGAAAATTTCAAATGAAAAGATATGCTTGAGATTTGCAGAATCTAAGTAATAGAATCTGTGACTCTGATATTAGAGGAAATACTGCTCAGGAGTTTTAGTTACTTAGTTGATGACAGAAAAGTGTAAAGAAGAGTAAATCAAACAGAATGACCTTTTCAAGCTTTCCCTCCTCCCCACCGATTATCTAGTCAGGTGTGAAAATCCACAGTACAATTGTGCCCAGAGAAGAGACACAAAACTGTGTGGCTTAAAGTATGTAAAGTGTGGTGTGACTTTGTTATTTTCCTTCACTGTACATTCAGTGCCTCCAAAACCACACAGCCTTTCGGTTCTCAGCTCCAGCTGTAGGCATGAAAGAGTTTCACTGGACGTGCTCCTGGATGTTTGTGTTCTTAGCTGCTCGCCTACAGTTAATGAAGCTTAGCCTGATATTTCCTCTCATTACTAAGCATGGTTTTGATTCTAAGATTAAGACTATCCAGGTCGTAATCCAAGACTATAAAACAATAAAGCAACAGTTCCAACTATTTGGAAGAGTAATTTTATTAAGTATTGAAATTGTTGTGGTGGGGATTAGGGTAGGTCAAGCAAAGCCATTTCATGGGTCATCCTCTCTTGGAGGAAAAATATGCCTTGTAAGGCAAAATGAGAAATTGAATAAAGCCACGAGAATCAACTACAATTGACTGTAATATGCCAAGAAAAGTGCTGGGCCTTGCACCCCTTTAAAAGTCGCTGTTTCCTTTTTGTGAGTGCTTTTTTATGGTTTGCACAGTATCCACCTAAGCAGCCATTTGTCTAAAAGAAATTTTAAGTTGTCATGGAATAGTTTGGTCTAATATAAGAGATTTAACAATATGAGGAACTGAGCTGCATTCTATGATCACACCCTTCTAGCCCCATCTTCAAGAAGAGTAATTTGTGAGTGAAAATCTGGTAGAACATGAACTCACTGCCTTCAACAATTTCTGTCTAAAAGCCCAGAATAATGATGTTGTGCAACAGAAATGATAAAGCTATGCATGCTCTGTGACTCTATGATTTTCTATTACCAGCAGCAGCTTAGTTTCACCTTTTAGGTTATAGATTTCATCATGTCATAACCTCTTTCACATTTTCTGGCTTGGAAACCAGCACATGCTGCAGTGCACAGGTCTTATCAGTATTTTAGCATCCGTCTCAAGGGGGTCTTAGAGTGAAAAAATGAAGGTATGGAGAAAGAAAAATTACAAACTACCAAAGTGGGGAAGAAAGAAATTATGGCTTTGACATCTCATCCCTCCCCATGGAAGTAGATGTATTTCTGAGGAATGCAGACATGCAATACAAAATATTTCCTTGGATATTATGGCAGTGAAGCTGCTAACTTTAAAATTATCATGCAAGCAAGCCAGTTCTTTAATTAGTAAATTCTAGGAGAGTGCAATTCCAAGAAAACTGAGAAACATGTAAGACTAAAGGAAGAGAGAAAGCCCTTTAGAGCATTTTGATTGATCTGAAAATCAAACACATTTCAGCAGGTTCTGTTGTGTTTGAAAATTCAGTAAAGAATCAAAGCTTAAAAAAATCTCACTCAGCTTTTTTCAGATCACAGATAGTAAGGGAAGTAACTCAAAAGCAAGCATGGAAAATCAATACCCAGATATTTTTAACAGCATAGAGATACTGCCCATGGAATCCAAGCCTGAATTTTCAGAACCCTGTAATTAGTGAATCCAAAAATGCTCTTAGATTAATGAAGCAGAAGCTCAATGGGATGAGTGATTATCTAAAGTCTCAGGAAACAATTAAACCAGGTGGGACAATCAACTGAAAGGGCGTACCCCACGATGAATAAAGTAGCCCAGCCAAGGAATACAAAAGCATTTAAACAGCTTTTAAAAAGGACAAAAGTCTTACTTTAAAAAATTATTGTGATGAAAAATCAACTGCACAGCTACATGAACTATCTCAAAGGTAAATTAGCCTCACTGAGAAAATACTGAACATTAGTTCTGCTTCTAAATTTGCTTAGTTTCAACTGCCAACTATTTGATCTAGTTCAGTCTTTCTTTGCTTGGTTTCAATTATGTGGCTACATTAAAAAAAAAAAGCAAACTATGAAAATAGTAAAAATACTTTTAAGTGTAATATTATACTATAAAATATCAAAAAATCAGAGTTTTCATTTTTAGAAATGCAAGAATCACATTGAAGCAAAATAGTATGTTTTTCAAAATTTTACTCCTTACCTTTCAATAGCCCTTTTTAAAAATTATTTTTCAACCCAGTTTCCAAAGGCACCTAAGTCATGTAGGAAGCTTTATCATAAACTAATTATTTTGGTACAGAAATATTCATTGCAATATTTTTTTTAATTTGTATTTGTTGTATTTTTATTTTGAAATTAATGTTTTCTATTTTTATCTTGGCTCCAGTTTACTTAAATTTTAAATAAGGGATTTGAGATTAATTACTTTGGAAACAGTCTGTGAATACATCTCCATATTTAAGTGCTTTGTTGAAGAAAAATTCCACTGAATAAAAATTTCATTCTTCTGTGCCACTTGTTCAAGGCTATTATATATAATTATTATTTTTTTGGTTTGAACTTTGTTTTCCTGGCAACTATTTATCTGAGAATTCTTTAAATAGTGTGCCAGCAACTTATGTAAACCCACAACTAATATGACTGCATATTTTTCATGTTATTCTGAATTTATCTTGGCATCTTATAATACCATCCAGCGCATTGGCAAACAAATATTGAATGATTTAACTTGGGATGTCTTCCAAATTTTGTTTCTTTTCAGTGGAAATTCCCTGCAAGCTATGTCTAACTTTTCAGACATTACAAAAGTGATCAGAAGATTTTGCAGATGTTTAACATCTTGCATGTTACACATACACTAACAAGCATCTGATGTTGAGTCCTGTCAGACATACATGGAAATAAAAAGCTGAAGACAGAATCTGTATTTATTTGGAAGGGCATTTATCATGTCCTGATATAACAAAAAGTTTCATTTAGTCTTTCAGTTTCCAGAAGAAGGCATAAGAAAGCAAACCTTTTAGAAGTTTCTTTTGCAAAAGCCCTGCTAATAGAGCTGGTAAGATTTTTAGGTCAAAATGCAGTAAAAGATTCATCTCTACAGGCTTCAGCACAGTGCACGAAGGGCACCTGGTGCCTCAGAGGCAATGCAGGGCAGCGACACAGTTTGGCACGGCCATGGCTACAGCAGAGCTGTATGACACACATTTTAAAACATTCCTGCAAGCATTAGCTGGATCCCAGGTTTCCATAGCCCCTTTCTTGAGGTGGCTGCCTGGCTCTCCCAAATCAGGGGCACCTCCTTTGTCCTCTGGGAGCACCAGCCCCCTAAGACAAGGGGCAGCCTGGGGTTCACTTGCTTGCCATAGGTGTCTAAATTAGACTTCCATAAAACAAGGAGCCTGCATGCCCTTTATGGCAAACAGAGTAGCTGCCTTTAAAGATTTCTGGGCTTTAAAATTACTAAAATAGCCTAGGGAGGATGATGTACATTCTTGCCCTGCTCCCTTGCTCCCACACACACTTATGTATGAATGCACAAGTGAATCCAAAGGATAAACTTTGCAGTATTGCTTTTCTTTGCAGTAAGACCTTTCTGGGTCTTAAGATTTTATGGATTAAATATGTGCAAAAACAGACCTCCAAAACTTTTATTTATGCCTCTTGAAACCTGGTAGCACTGGGACTGGAGTGAATGCCCTCCTTTCCCACACATTAATAATAAATGGTATGCAGCATAAGCCAGTCAGCTGTCTTTCAGTGTACTCCTGCTCCCAAAGCTGCTTCTGTGTTTTATCCAAAACTCCCTTAAACTGAAAAGCATTCCCTCCCCCACAGGAAGCAATGCAGATATGCTGATATATGCATACACAGGCATAAATATGAGTAACATGATAAACCTTCAAATATATTACCTGAATCTGATGGGGCAAGTAAGGTGGTATGACATGTGCTGGTATTTCTTTTCAGATTTGAATTTCTTCAGTCACTTCTCAGAAACCATGTCTCAATCATGTCTAACCTGTGGAATCCAGGAACAATTCCCAGCTTCCAAGTCTTAATGTGTGCCTCCCACATTTTGGTGTGGTCATAGGCACAGGCCAGCTCATCCCTTTCACAACAGCAGGAAAGTGTAGCAGCTGTGTTCTGCTGAAAGAAACCCAGGCAGACCAAAAGCAAGCTCCTGGTGGGGTGCCTGGAGACCTGAATATTCACAATGCCAGGCCAGGACACCTGACTGAACAGGAAGCTGCAGCACCCCAATAAATTCACAGTTGTGCCAATTATGGTGTGGACAGTAGACAAGAAGTTCTGAGTGCCCCACCCCTGGAAGTGTTCAAAGCCGGGCTGGATGTGGCTTGGAGCAACCTGGTGTGGTGGAAGGTTCCCTGCCCATTGCAGAGGGGTTGGAATTACATGATCTTTGAGGTCCTTCCAACATAAACCCTTCTGCGATTTTGTAATTCTAAGGGCAAACTTGGGTTCTTTGCAGACACCAGAAAGCCCTGTAATCCATTCCTGATGGGTCTTGGCACAAGTGATCCTTGAGCTTCTCAGGCTGGGTTAGTTTTTGACACACCCTGCGAGAGAACTGAAAGCAGCCAAGAAAAGCCACGTGAGCGGATATTGAGTGAGTTGAAGGGATGGAAGTCAGATTGCAATTTTGTAGTGTTCTTGGCAGCCAGGTCCTCTCTTGAGTGTTGTCCATAGTTTCTGAAATGTGTTTAATATACCTTTTGTGCAAGGGGTGCTGGAATATGGGGGAAGGATGTTGGTTCTACACCCTTGGATACCAACACATGCACCACAGCACACTGCAGAGCTGATGCTCTGCTAAGCTCATGAACTGGAATTTCCCACTACAGCAGCATGGTCTTGCAACACTGTGGACCCCTGTATTGCTGCCATGGTACTGGCAGGTGAGATGCTCATCTAGCTCTGTGTTTTGTCCCTAAATTAGGGCCCTGATCACATTC
Source organism: Aegithalos caudatus (assembly GCA_013389925.1). Taxonomy (NCBI): domain Eukaryota; kingdom Metazoa; phylum Chordata; class Aves; order Passeriformes; family Aegithalidae; genus Aegithalos; species Aegithalos caudatus. The sequence goes on along the minus strand of WEIU01005798.1, from coordinate 87,475 downwards.
TCAGTGGGTGAATGTACCAAAAAAGGCACACAGATTTACCTTCCTATCTTTCACTGAGCAGCAGTTCAAATGCTTAAGGTTGCAAGTGGTCCAGCTCATCTCCTTGATTTCTACTTTGTGTCTTGCAATGAGTCTTAAGTTCCATAACTTAAGTTCTGCACAATGTGGAAGTAGACTTCATTTCTTGTTTATTATTTTACATCTTTCTCCTACAAAAGATGAAAACAACTACTGCTAATGCAGAATGACCAGCCCTGACAGCAAATAGTTCTGACCACTCAGATTCTAGGCTTGAACGTCTGGTAATAACAGGAACCTTTCCGGAGTAGCTTTACCCTAGAATATCTAAAGACATGGACATACTGCACTCCTAGAATCCCACAGCCACATAAGCCCTATTCAGCCTTTATGAAAGAATAATTAGAAAATAGGTCTGTAAAATCCACTTATTTCACAACACCAGACTGCTTCCAATGCATTTCCAGATGTTGAATTCCCTCTACATTCCCAATGCAGGAGCCAAATTCTTCAGCTTCTCTCTTTGACAATTTCCACTGTGCTCAGGGATGTGTGATTATGAAAATCTGTAGTGGCTTAACTGAATATGAAAGGAGAACCAAGATAAAATAACATGGATTATTAACCATTTATTCAGGGGAAGTGTGATAAATGATGCCTAATCATGAATGTGTTTAAGTCATTGCTGAAATACAGTACCTGGGTAAAATAAGGAGGGATGAAGAAAGATCAGCATTGAGAGGCCATTTAACTCAATTAATATACTCCCATTATCACAGTTAATAAAAGCAAAGAGCAGTTTCTAAGTATCTCATTTTTATACTGCTGATTCCAGTACTTGTTATACTGCTGAAAGCCTTAGTCTCTGGATGTGTAGGATTACATCAACTTCTTAGTTGTCATCCACTTCTCTCCCTAAAGCAGGCTTTAAAAACAAAAACTTGAAGCAAGCTCACTTGAAACCCTGAAATCCAGGAGGCAAACAAACCCACTGTTTGGGGGGTTTTAATGCATGGATTTCAGAAAATCTCCTGAGTGTTTTTGTTTCCTGGGTTTAATTATCTAAGTCAGAAATAATGGAAGAGAAGCTGTGTCAATGACCAAACCAGTTTAACAAGCATTAAATTATTCATAACAGACATAGCTCTACACAAACAGAAACACAAACAGGGAATAAAATACCTGCAAAGAGATGATCAGAACAAGTATTTTGCAAGATTCAGGAAGGCAGAAAGGAAGCACTGCAGTGGCATTTCTCATTCCTGCATTTCCAGAGCTAACCACAAGCAGGAAACAAGGCACTCCTCCAGTGGAGCAGATTTACTGAGAAGCTCTGGAGAGCTGCTCTGACTCAGAGAGGCCATCATTAAACTGCTGCTATTCTACAGCCTCTGCAGACACCAGCCAAACTAAACAGACACAGGAGAAAATCAGCTCATTGGAACTGCACCTTTTAACTTTAAATTCAAGCTCCTCTAAACCTATCTTCTCTGAAACCTCTTCCTTTCATGGCCTAGTTATTATGTGTTCCTACAACACCTGTTATAGTTGTTAAAAAAAAAACCTCAGAATAACTTGGTAGAAATTCTTTCTAACCTACCATCTCAGTTTTAGTTTAGACTTTAATTATGTTACTAGCAGGTCAGGAGTAGCCAAGGCTATACCTGAATTCGCATATATGGATGTGAACACCACAACCTAGCTGGGAAACACAATTCAGATGCAGTGATTTTATCTAAGTGACTGTTGTTTTTCTATAATCGTGACCCCTGCAGTTATAAGGAATGTGTAGTATCACAGATTTGCAAACACACTGCACACTATGCTTTCTCATCCTAAGGATCAATGTGGAAAATGATTTGCAAATACTGTAAGAGAGACACACACAAGTGTATGCCCTGTCACCACCAACTCTGCATGGAGGCAGAGCATCTCATTACTATCCTTTACTTGACTTGAAATGCTCCATAGGAGAAGTGCTCAGAAAGATGTATACTCCAAAAGGAGAACGTTCTGGCACAAACCTAAGGGGCTGTGGATGGCTCTCAATGGGATATCAGCACTAATCTTGGTCTCCTTTCTCTGAACAGCAAATTAATTGGCATACGCACCCATTGAGGATGTTTATGGCACATTTTGCAGACATGCATGGCCAAAGAGGTCACATTTTGAACCTGCGAATTACTCACACATTTTACATTTTAAATAAAACTGTAGATTTATTGTACAATAGTACAGCATGTGCCTTTTTAACCAAAAGCTCAGCATCACATAACACTTTAATCTTCCATTAAACACACATAGTCCTACAACACAGCTCAGCTCAGCTAGGAAAGCTACATAATGAATTAATTTATTGAGAGTCCTGGCTACGCTGTTCTTAAGGATGTTTACCTAGAGCAAGAACAGTGGCAGTGGTTCTGGTGCTGTAACATATAATCACTTTAACCTTTCTCAATACAGTAATAGCAAGCAGTCATCTAGAGCATAACAAACAGATCACTTAAGGGACACCACATTTAATTGCAAATGTATGGAACAGTAGACCAGATGATCTCACACACATCACACAGGTATGGATTAGAAACCTGTTATGTGATCACTTTGATGTAATGTCTGCACTAACTATGCCACAGAAGACTGGATGCATGACAGGCATCGTACCATCCAGTGTCATTTGGGTTGAAACTCTTAGGTTTGAAAGAGGCAGACCAGGGTGTTCTGTACAAATATACACTTGCCTTATTACATTAGTTTACACTCCTGTAGCCATTTGCCCACATGACAGCAACATCTTGTTATTATTCATTTTTATACCATTTGCTTCACCTTTACCTGGTTCAGTTAAAAACAAGATCATTGCTTACAGACACAGAATGTGTTCTGTGGTACATCTTGGCCATTCAAACTGTCAGAGAAACCCAAGCTGGTGTAGCCAGGCATCCTTTATACACGCTCCTGTGCACAGCTAGCCACAAGGTGTTATTAAGACACATTCAGATAAGATTCTTAATTTGCCACTACAGTTTTTCATTGCAATGGAGATTTAAAGCTCATCACTATATAATTACTTACAGTAAGTAAATTTCCTCTGAAATTTGGAGTTAAACATCTACAACCCAAATGAGCTGCAGGTTACATCAAAACTCTTGATCAGAGAGAGAAAGTTTATGCTTTTTTATTGCTTTTCAGTTTACCATTGTGTGTCAAACCTTAAGCCTGTTCCTTAAAAGGATCAAGGATTTTAAATTCTCAGAAAACAGTATTTGCAGTAAATTCTTAAATACCCAAAGGAGGTAAATTTGGATCCTACACCTGAATATGTGATTTTTCACTTACAGCAGGAGTGTGATAGTGCACTCTTGATTGGTTCTGAATGAGCGTCAGCTAAAACATTATGTCAACCAAAACACAGAGAATGGTATTAAAAAAACAGAGGAAGGAAATCTATATCAAATATCTGATCTTGACTTAAAATAGACTAGCAATATATGTAAGCTTTCAAACAGATGAGATGCTTAGCTTATCTCAAGTAGCATACCAGGAGTCATTTCCGAAGAATGATACCAAACTTGCATCTACTATGGTCCATGTGTATATTCTCTGGTTCTGTAAATTTCACTCATTTTAGCCAAAATACAATAGCATGTAAATTAAAGAATTAAAAACTAAAAGGGGAACAAAAGGAATTGTTTAAAATCAAAGTTGCTTTTGTATCATCTTCAACAATTTTCTGAAAATTTCACCACACTGAAAAAAAGTTCACTAATCTGTCTTGTTTCTACTTTTAGATAAGACTAGCCAGCAGAAGAAACAGAGCTTGAAACAAATTCAATCTTGACTTGCAACAGTAAAAATACAATCTCAGTAGATTTCCAGTGCATTGTCTAAACTGTAATATTTTGATAGCCTTCAGTGAAAAGATGAGCTTTTCGCTGATTATCTCGACATCACTGATACAAGTAAAGATTGTTGAAAAGGTAATTATTTAAAACAGACATCACCTGAAATTTCTTTTTCTTGCTGTAAAACAAACACAAGCAGCATATAAATGAGATTCACTAGCTCTTTTTCTTCTTCCACTCAGAATTTCTAATTTGCTTAAGAAGTAATGAGAAATAATTAAAACCTGATCTTCAAACATTATCAACTGTTTAAGGAATAAAGCTCTGTTTTTTCCTGAATTTATTCTATGCCATCTTTAATAGAAGAGTTTATGCAGATTCTTTCTGCTTACTAAAATGAAGTCAGCTTATGTTTCTTACATATTTAAATAGCTCCAACACCAGAGACATACAAAGTGTTATACTGAATTTTAATCCTTGTAAAACATTATTACACCACACACTGTTATTATAAATCTTTTCAATAACATCCATTATAGAACTCAGTAAAGAGCACTGTCTACTACTATGCACTGTCAAATATTCCTGGCAGTATCGGTAATTGACTATATATCTTTTTTAAAATCAAGTGTTAACCTACATATTCTGAACTTGCAAATAATACACAACAGATTTTACTGTCATATAGGCTGCATATTCATTCATTTTTTCTGATTTTTATAGAAGAGTAAATTTTCTATAACAATAAGAAAGAAAATTAATAACTTATTTATCTACCTAGGAGGCTAGTAGTTATTTGTAATCATATTAATCAAAAGATGACTGAAAAATTCAAAGTTAATTATTGTGAAGTGCACAAAATCTAGAATATAGGGAGTTTCCACAGTACATTATACTAAGTCAACATATAATAGATTAAAAGCTGTAAAGCCAAAATCCTCATTTAAAAATTTAGTGTTTCTGACATCATCTTCCACCACTCCATCAACTCTTCTTTTTCCTCTTCTTTTCTTTCAGACAATGACTCCAGTTCAAAATCAACCTGATTAAGAGAAACAATCAAAAATATCAGTAAGACTTAAGATAAAGAATAGTTAGGATTTTAACAGTCATTTATTGAAAGAAGATGTTTAACAGAGACATATGGCTTAGAGAGGTACCTTCTGGTTTAGGCTGAATTTATTCCAAAGCGTCTCAAAGCTGATTTAAATATGTGCAATACTAGTATATCAGTACAATAACTTATCTAAATACACACAGGTGAGCAAAATTTCCTAAAGAACCAGACATCTGTCCACTTGTATTTGACTTGACTAAACATTTCAAAAATATGTGCCAATTAAATTAAAATTGAATAATAGCCAGCCACAAGAATCATATAACATAATACAAAAAGTAGCATCAGCATATTACCACAGCACAGATCACAGAACATTCTGAGCTGGAGGGGACTCACAAGGGTCATCAAATCCAACACTTATGAGCTCCATTCTCCAACCAGCTGAGCTAATCTCAGCTAACACCTTGCAGCTGGGTGTTTTGATATGCTGCAGACCCCCAGCATATCAAAACACGTATTCAATTGTATGCCATCAAAAAGATCCAGGGAGCTTTTGCTAACACATGGCTCATTAATGTAGACACAATGTGCTAGTTTAGTATATCTTAACAAGTAGTGTTTCACAGCAGTGTCACAGTAGATTCACTGTAGTGACACAGCATTTATTTTAAATACCTCCACATCTGTACAGAGAGTGAATTAAAAATTATTCTGAAAACTTAGATGCAGTCTAGGTCTTATTAACCTCACGTACTGAATATCTATGCAAAGCAGTGGCCCATTGCTGCCCTTCTGCATGGAGCTAACCACTGGCTTTAACCGTAGCAGGTACTCATTTGACAAATTAAATTAAAAATAAGTCTCAATCAAAACCTCTTACTTTTACAAAATCTCAATATCTCTTACTTTTTATGTTGTGCTATTAAAAGATATTCTGTCATCTTCTGATTGGCTATTCAGACATATCAATAACATGTTTAAGTACCTCAATATTACCCTTCTCTTTGTCTTTTTATTATAGATAAGAACACCAAGAGATTAAATGAATTAACAGTGAGATTACTGCTGGTGCAAGTGCTAGAAGAGTAATTTCCAGACTTTTTAATTAGCATGTTCTGGAATATTCTGAAAAATCACCTCCTGCTTACGTGTATACCCCGAGGGAAAAAGGGACTGTTTAAATATAATAGATGATAAACCAACACACGTGAGCACTTACCACAACAGCAGGGCTGAAGGGCACAGCCACTTTTTTAGTTATTGCTAGATAGCCTGGTGCTGAGGCTGTAACTTTGTAATTTCCAGGAACAAGCAATCTCCAGTAATCACCATCCTTGGCTGTAGATAAGCAGAAAAGAATTCAAGTAAGTATGTATAACTAATTACACAACTAAGAAGAAAGGCCC
>WEIU01005798.1:69176-81084 GCA_013389925.1 Aegithalos caudatus | reverse complement strand
AAAAAAAAATTAAAATTTTGAAGTTGTGCTGGAGCCCCTATGAAAGATTTAGCCTGCTGAGGCTGAAAACTCTCCATCACACTGAAGAAAAGGACAATATGGGACATTATTACATTTTAGAGGTCCCCTAGCTAATGTAAAGTCCCTGCTAAGTATCTGAGATTCCATTTGCAATGATATGGATTTTAAATGTTCCTCAGTATTCTGATAATCCAAGTAAATAGATTTTATTCTCATCAAATTTATATAAGTGGAACTACCTTTCGCATCTTTCATAAAAAGCTATAAATCTTAATTCCCTAGAATACTGCATGTGTATCACCCTTGAAGCATCATTACTGGCATGTTTTAGTATCCAGGCATTGTCAAGGGTTTCTTCCTTTGGTTCAGAGAAACAAAGAAATGGAAGCTGGATCCACTCAGGCCAAAGAAAGGCTCCTACTGCACTGTTACTACAGATTATCTTTTCCAGTCACAGAATCAAAATTCATCATTTTCTCTAGAAATTACCCCATTGTATTTTCACAAAGACTCAGGTCTTCCATGCACCAGACAATTACTTAATTTGTCACAGGCTAGTAATTTGAATTTCTCTACCTCCAGAAAATATTGCAGAGCTATTCTAAAGTCTCTTAAATGCTTTTTCACCACATCTGCAGCTACACAGTCCACAAAGGGAAACACTACTTAAATGTCTGCTATTTGCATGGTCAAAAAACTGTCAGTAGTCATTCCAATTGTTCCCAGATTTTTCTCTTCATAAAACAGAATAGGAAAAAAAAACCTGCCGTAGAACTACAGCAGTGATCTATTCTAATTCCTGTCACAGGAAAAAAGCAGAATTTCAACTCATGAATAAAGAAGCAGGAGAAAAGCCAAAGAATATTTCTCCTTCATTTTGACTGTGCTAATGTTCAAGTACTTGTTTTCATCACTGTTTTGACAATACATGACTTTCAGTCTTATACACACACAATGATGTGAAAAGATTTATGATTAGATGCAATTTTTGTATCATAGAAGCATAAGCTCCTCTCTCACATACTTCACTCTCTTTACCTCAAAATACCTCTTTTCACAGTTTATTCCTTTTTTTATTATGCCTGAAAATTAATTTCTAGTCTCTATACATTTTGCCTTCTTGTTTACAGAAGGTAACTAATGTTTTCAGACTGTTTTCCTGCTTGGCAGAAGTGCTGGTATTCTCTTTGCAGGTGCTGTGCAAAGACAAATCAGAGGTGACTGAATATTCTACCAGTCCTGTTCCATAGTATTCTGCATTTCTGTGACAGTATAGTAAGATGTATCATTGAGAAAAATGACCATAAAATAAGCTCATGCATAGAGCAGTGACATTCACTTATTGTTTTTCTAATCAGTATCTTTTGCAAATAAATAAATGTTGTTAAGGATAGGAGAGCATAGGTGTACAGAGAAGGCTGAAAGTTGGCCACTGTGCCAGCTACTTTCTGAACTCATTCCTAGAACAAAGCACATCACTAAAGAGGTGACACATCATTTTCTGTCAACACCAACCAACAAAATGCTTTAATCTTTTAGAATCACCCTTCTAAAAAAAAATCATGTAATTGTAAACAGCAGAGAAAATTTAGGTTTACTGAAGGAGGTTATGTAAATTGGAAATCTGTCATGAATTTACATAACAAAAGGTATGACTGCATTGTGAAAAATATAAGACTTTTGGACTAAAATTTAGCCTTCAAACTGAAAACAGTACTGTTGACAGGGCTTTAAATCCTGTCAGAGCTATGAAACACCATTTGCTTCACAAATCAGAAGCCTGACTAGAGCATTAATGACCAAGAGGCACCCAAACCAATTTAAACCAGAGACTCCCAAAGTAAAAAAAAAACAAAACAAAGAAACAAATAGTCTCAGCTACTCTGAGAGCAAAAAATACAAGTGAAAGATTCGTGAAATCCTGCAAGCAACAAGCTTCTTGAGGCACAACATACCATCCTGGCTTCAAACGTTTGCTACCTTTAGCTGCAGTTAAAAAGATGTGAAATGGCTCCAGGTCACTAAGCCAAGGAGAAGCACTGCTGAGGTACCACACTCACCTGATGTAACATCATGGCTTATCCCCTCCACAGAGATTGTAGCATTTGCTATCGGATTGCCCTGAAGATCTTTAACAAACCCCTTCACTCCCCGATGAATCTAAAACAAACAAGGTCACCAACAAATGGTAAATAAAAAATGCTTAAGAAAATATGGCATTTTTTGGCAATGGAATATCTACTGATATATCTAACAAAGAATGAACCCCACCGTCTACAGGCTGACCACTATCAATGATAAATACTAAATATCATAATGGGGCCAAGAGTGAAGAAGAAAAATAATTCAGCAGGTAGTTATAATAATATATCTTTTCAATGCAAGTAATTCTCAGAAATACACAGCAAATCATAATACATGTAATCATTGACTTGCAAATCTTTGTCATATTGGGGATTAATGAATGCAGGGAAAAGCTTTGAAAGAACAACCTACAGAAACCTCATTTTTAAAGTTTTATCAGCTGTAACAATGTAGAGCTAATGACAATTCCTTAAAGGTGAAGCATGAGAAAAGTAAATGCAGGCACTTGGACCTGACTGGGCAATCCCTCTGTGAGATGCTTGAGCTTTCTATCATGCACACAAAACATCCAGCTCTGTGAGCTGGGAGCACAGAGTCACAACACTCCCCCCCTGGACTGTGGGAGAAGGGCAGTGGTGGGTCATGTCCTTGTTCCTCTGTGCTCAGCTAACAGCCCCAGCAGTACCTAATCTGTCTGCTCCCACTACATGTGAAATTAAAGAATTGGTATGATGTCAGTGTGCCAAGAGACCAGTCCTGCCAGCGTATCTTAAAGCAAACTCCTCAGTAGCAAGAGACTGAGGATCAGCTGCCTTTTCATGTCCAGAAATGGGAAACCATCAGTGCTGGGAACAGGGGGATATTGGGAACCTGAGTGAAGGTGCACCTCATTGGGAGTCTGTAAACAAAGCAGCAAAGCAGTATGAAGTTCAGGTTTCTCTCATATTCCACGTCCTTTGAAAAGACTTGTGGATCCTAAGTTTTATTTTGAGATATTGATGTTCCCCTTTATGAACCTATACGGTGCATTCAGCTGCTGTAATTTAGTTCAGATTCCTCTAATATACACTGTGGGAGAAGCCTTAGAAAATCAGAAATTACATATTTGCACTGTCCTCAGCACTCCCAGGGGAGCTGGAGCAGAGACCTGGTCATCTTATCCAGCAAGAAGATAAAATCCAATGCCAAACAGACCATCTGAACTTCAAGGATAAAGCTGGTAGCTCTGCAGGAGCAAAGGAAGTTGGCAAAATAGTATCTTATACATGAGCAATTTTAGAAATGCAGTAATATAGCCTTCCATGAGTCAGAGAAAATTAACCCCTGTGCAGAGGAGCTGAACAATTTGAGATGGATTCCATAAAGAATAGGTAAAAACCTGCAGGACAAGTACAGATTTTTCCTCAGCCTACAGATAATGTTTTTAACACTTTAAATATTCAAATATTTCAGGTTTCTGGCTAACTAAAGAATTTCTGCTTAATTAAGTCCTTAAAGAAACGAATGTATTAATTGATCGGATCTGCTAACAAAGTGTGTTTCTCATTTCACAATCTCAGGTGTGCAACCACTAATGATATCAGATATATTTGTAATTTTTAACTACAATTTTCAGGTTTCAGTAATTCTGTATGGCCAAATTCAGCTGCCCAGGTTCCTGTACATCCACAGAATAATCCATCCCACCTCTGCACACACATTGGAAGATCTGCAGAGGGCAATCCATCTCTCGGAGCGCACATATCAGCGCTAGGGAATCAATCACCGACTATGGAGATTTGCAATTTTTTTTCACTGGGGAACCCAACACAAATAATTTAAATTATATGTCTGCAACAGCTTAAGTAGGGAGAGAAGAATTTTATACTGTAAATTCATCCTCCTTTTCCACTCCTCTTGCACTTATTTAGAAATATCACACAGGATTTACCACCACAGAGACAAGTAAGAATTAAAGAAACATCTGGATTAATACGATATTTTGAATTAGATGTTCACACAGCACAAAGTTTGGAAGCTTTATGCACAATAACTAGTTCTGCCATCCTCTTCTATGTTACCTGCTCAATGTAATTTATAAGAGAATTCTTGTTGTCCTCCCAGTAGCCCTTCAGAGTTTCTTCAGGTGGGAATTTTTCACAGCTAAGCTCCACTGTGATTTCAAAGCAGTTGCTGCTGAGGTAATTGAAATCCTGCATTCCTGCAATGCCAGAAAAGAGAGGTAGTGATGCATTTTGCATTACTTTGAAGGAAATAACGGGGGGGACAAAGGAAATGCTGGGCCTATTATGAAAAGAACAGCTAGAACACGATGCAGCTCTACTCCATCTGCTTAATTTTGAATTCAGAAGCTTTAAATCAGAGAAACCAGATAATTCCAAAATACATTTTCTTCCCAGGGAAAGTTTAGAAAAGCTTTGACAAATAAGCTGTATACTTCTAATTGATGCTGCATGTGACCTGTATACTTTTAGCTCACACATTTTTGAATAGCTGACACATAAATGACTTCTTTTCTCTTTGAGAAAGAAAATTATTTCAGATTATAGCTAAAATATTTCCATGTGAAAAATATAACCAAAAAAAAGATGCTCACCTTGTAAGCCAGGAAGAATAACAATTAATTATAATGCAAATTAAACATAATAAAGTGATACTGAAGGATTTATAAAGATGGGTCAAAAATGTGTTGGATTTTTTCTGAAAAGATAACATTTCATTTTAGCAACATTTTACATGGAAAACTGTCACTGTTGGACATGAAATGAAGAGCTTTACTCCAGGTAGAAGAAAGATCAGAAGGCTTTATTTACAATTTTGCACAGCCCTTTTATAACATGCTGTGCTAAGGAACCGTATAATTGGTCAGTAAAGACAACACTTCTCTTCATTGGTTAAATAATAGAAACAACACCTGTGAGAGGGTTGTATGAGAACCTGTGTTATGAAGAGATAAAAGACTTACTTATATTCACTGTCCTTGAGAGGAATGAAGTCTCTCAAGGGAAAAAGAAATCAGCTACTACAGGCTGAAAACTCCACAGACTCAGAAAATCAGACCCACAGAAAACATTTCCTTGTCAAGACCTTGTCAAGATTTTCTGGATAGATTTCAAATATTCTCCACCAAAAAAAAACCACTTCCTATAACATTTATTTACATGGCAAGTTTCCTTGGATAGGGTTTCTCCAACTCAATGCCTCTGCAAAATCAGTATTAGATAGCCTTTGAAAGAGAGGCGAAACATCACTATAAATGCACCTTTAATAACTGACATTTTAAACCATAAGTAGCATAGTGGCATCACCACTAGGAATAAAAACTTGATGGAGATTACGCATCCTTTTACATTTCTGAGCCCCTCCTCTTACTACATGGGTATACTGGCTGTTTGGTTAAATTGGTCAACCACAATCCAAGGAGGTTTCCAGTTTTGTAACTGGATAAACCAACTGGAGAGGGATGGTGGCCATCCCCAGAAGGGTTATAAACACACTTTGCAGAAGCCGATGTAGAACTATCTCTCACCTTCCCAGTCTGTCTAGCTAGCAGAGTCAGTGGATTCTCAAATGGAGGCCTGAAAAGAAAGTGGCTATTGAGCTTTTTGAGCATCCCCATGGAGGTCACTGAGGGATTTAGAAGTGTTTCTGGGACAGCTAATTCACTGAGCCCTGTGTTCCCCTATGCCAGCTACATATGAGGCCTGAGGCAGTGTCTTTAACACCCATCAGTGTCCCCACAGGTCCATAACTGCCCAGAGAGCCCCGAGGACAGCAAACAGACTGAGTCAGGTGGCATTTTGCCAACACACTACAGTGAAGAGGCTTTTTCTGCCAACCAAGCAACAACACTCCCAACTACTGACAGGTGCAGGGATTTTTCTGATTGCTAAAAAACCTTTTTATTTATAAACTTTTTTTTTTTTTTTTAAATTTTTTTTTTTTTTTTTTTTTTTTTTTTTTTTTAAGAAAAATGAGGACACAGAAGGCAAAGACTCCTGGGAGGGATGGCTCTGATGTTCCAGCAGGCAGAACTCTTAGATGGACCATTCAGCAATACACAGCAAGAGAGCAGCAGAGTCATGAGTAAAATTCTGACAGTAGTGCTGACTCTTATGCATCTGTTCTGGACAAAGATAATGCTGCTTTTGCTGCTTTTTGTACTTCTAAAATAAAGAAAGAATGCATGAAGAGGAGAACAGGGAGCTGAAGGGCACAATGTAATTTTACTGTGGTGACAGTAATTCTTCACCATTACTGTTCCAACTCTCAGAAGATTTCTCTTTCCTTCCGAAGTATTACTCAGGGATGCCCTGTTTCTCAAGAACAGAATAAAGAAGCAATGTATTTTCCAGTTTAGTGCACAATGTCTGTATCCTGTAGTTTGTTTCCCAGGGCTCGGCTGTCTCCCAGGTTTATGTGTTGCTCCTGAAAAGATTTATTTTTTATATCATTGAACTGCAGATGATCTGAATCTCTGGGACAGAGAACGGGGTATAAAGCTGGCCAAGATCTAAACTATGGCCTACCATATATGCAATCTGGAATGCATTTGGGCTGTGCACTCTTTATCTCCCTGTTCACCATGGTGATTAGGTGCAATATTCAAAAAACCAAAATATTTCTAAAGATTTATTCAGTATTGCAGCAACTTCGCTGGCACTGGTAAAGTCCTCAAAGTGCCCTATCCATGGCATGTATCACATGCCTGCACATCACCATGCTCCCAAAGCTTCTCACTGTGAACAAGTGTAGCACTGATTTTCTCACACTTTAACAGGAAATTAGAAAAGCTTAGATACCTCACATATAACTGAGAGTCAGCAATGAATGCCCTTTCTTGCTGACCATGAGTAGGACTTTGAAACGGACAATACAGAAACTTCTCTGTTGCACTACTGAGTGACCATAGTGTCTTTATGTTAGTGGTTACAAAAGTAAACTTAGAATATGGGAAAAAATTAATTTTTTCAGGTTTAAAAAAAGGAACACCAAGCTTCATAAATATAGTGGAATGCAAGGTGTGCCCCTGGCATCCAGGCATCACAATCAATTATCAGAATACTTAAGATTTTGAACTACAAGCCACAGCACTAAGTTAGTTTATCTTCTACACATAGATAAAACAGTAACCTTTAGCAGGACAGGATATACTTGAATGGGGAGGCTACAAATGCCTCCTTCATTAGTGTTTAGTGAAATCCTAAAAAAAAACAACAGTGCTTCCAAAGTTGACAATCCAAGTTGGGAATTAGTTGAGTGCCAAGGGTGATTTGAGAGTATCAAAAAATTTTTAAAAGACACTTAAACAATAGCCTAATAGTACAGCATTGTAAGCTGCTTTGAAAAGCTATTTTTGGAATGACATGAATCTGATTAGCCTCAGGTGACTCTGTAATGACAGAAAAAGCAGAAGAGGCATGTGGCTAGGTAGTAATCAATTACTATCTGTTCTTCTCATTTAAAGTTGCAGATAGGTATTCCACACAAAATGCACATTAAAAAATCATTAAGGATGTTGAAAAGTTATACAGTCAACAGCTAAGGAAATGCCAAAATTAAAGCTGTTTCTGCAAATTTAGTTTGGCTTTCTTGTGCAAAAATAAAATCATTGATTACACGCTGATAGAGAGAAGGCCTCAGTTAAAATCAGCATGGTTTTTATGTATAAATTTGCTTCTCCCCAGAGTCTGATGGCTAAAACAGCCATTCCTGAACACAGAAGAATTCTCACAGAAAATCTCTTTGCCTTTGATTGATGTCTCTGAGAAACCTACATGGATCAACTAATTACAGATGACAACTAGTACAAGCGTAACAGCATCATGGCTTCAGACTTAGCACAAAGGTGCTCTTGGGCGGAACTTTTCTCTTTACCCCTGCTCCACAGAAGGATGTAACTACCAAACAGTAATGTTGAGAAAAACCTCACAGACAGTGTAATTAAGAGAGAGAAGCAAGAGTCAAATATTCCTCTACATCATCCACTCTCTCCACCCAAAAAGCCAGAAAGGGGAATTGCCACCTTGCATGAGGTTGGTGAGGAAATCCTGAGGTCACACAAAAGGGAAGGACAGAACATGAATGCAAGGGAGGGTTCCTCCTTACTCCAGTTAGAGCCAAGGATTGTTACCAGATGTTTCTGACACAGATGTTCAGCCTTCCTGAAAGAATCCAGGTATTCAGACCTGCAGACTGAAGAATCAGTGAAGATGGCAGCTGGCCCATCTTTTACAGAAGGTACAAGTCCCTGAGGATCAATTATATGGGCAAAGAATTGATGTTGCATAGCTGGGGGCACCATAATAAGCTCTTTAGGGCAACAGCACCTATAGCAACTCATTAGAATGAAAAATCATCCTTTCCTAGGTCAGAGCTCCTGTTCTAATAAGGTACTGTCAAAGGCTGAACCTAGGAGATGACCAGGAATAGAGACAGAAAATGGGCAGGAGTGGTACTGGAGCTGTGTTTGGTGCAGAAAGGAATCTTTAGTAGAAGAGAGAAAGGAAGGGAAAAGGGGAAAGCTGGGAACAAAAGGCCAAGGGAACCCAAGGGTGCAAAGGCAGAGACAAGTACCACCTTAGCTCCAACAGGTGCAGATACAATGGAAACAAGGCCTTCAGAGTTTCTTTTGATATATCCCTAATTCTGGTAAGGAAGTACAGTGGAATACTTTCCCTAAAGCAACATAAATGGCTTTTCAACATCTTATGCTGCTGAACTTTGGGTTCATTACCATATGGACAGCAGAAAGATCATTGATACCATCAATAATTTAATTGCCACATTTTGGTTTTCAGATGGAGCTTTTCAGATTAAAACTTGCCAGAGAATTTTCACTTGAACTGAGCAGTGTTCAGTTTATTTACTCAGCACTAGACATAGAAAGAGCAGAACTGTTTTCACTGAATTATATCTTTTTTTTTTAAGTCAGCAAACATTACCATAGAGGTTTTGTTCAAAAGTCACAGCTTGCCAGCTGATTTCTACACTTGAAAAAAAACCCCAAACTGATAACAGATTCAATCTGTATGGTCCTAAGTATATTGTCTTCTCTCTATTTTTTATTAGTTGCACCATATTAGGATGATAGATCCTGCTTAGCACTAGGATTCCTGCCTATTAATATCTGTAAAAGTATGAGAAAAAGAAAGGCCTCACTTGGGGAATTAGCAGTGTAACTTAAAATAAGATCCAAAAAGAGGAAATCAAACTTTCCAAAAACTTTTTCCAATGGAAAAATGTGCCTTTGCCATATGCAGTTTAAACAGAATCAAAGCATTTCATTGAAACAATGGAAAAACTGCTTTTCATAGCAATTTCCTAAGGAAAAATCAGCTGAAGTTAAATATATCCACATTTTCATAACTAATATTTAATATTTCATTAAGATAAATTATAACTGAATTGAAACAATTTTTAACTACTAAAGTTTTCAATATTTTGTTTATATTCACTTTTTTTCAGCTTTTCCAATCTTCCATTTTCCAGGTGTTTTAATGGTTCCAATTCAAAGTCTGAAAAGCCTCACACAAAGATATTTTGGGGTTTTAGTTACATTCAGAAATTTCAGTATTTTATTTCACACTCAGCCCCTGGTGATCACTGGCTGTGTGAGCACTACCAGTCACTGTTCTGCTTCTAATTTCTTCACAGAAGCTTGAATATTTTCTTCTTTTAGTATCAACTTTATTGTAAGAGAAGCAGAGTTAGGATACCACTTCAGCTGTCTAATGCTTTGAGAGATTCCTATTCCTATTACTTCAGGTAAAAATTTAAAATTCATTCAAAGACTGTAATTGAATATCAAGAGAAAAGCAAATAATAAAACAGTTATGTGTGTTCAAAGTTATCCAGCATAAATCAACAAAGCCAAAGCACAGGAAAATCACTTCAACCCAAGCTGGCTTAGAAATCTTCAGCTCAGTTTTCATTACAAGTTTAGCAGAGGCAGAACACTCTAAGATTCAGATATGCCAAGACGTGTTTGGCTCAGTTTACAAAGATATCAAAATTCTTAACAGAAAGGAATTAAATGTCTCACTTGAATTAAATATCTCATTTCAGGCTACTCTTCTGGACTTCTGGAAAATTAATCTGGACATACCCATAGTAGCTCTGCTGCTTCTCTTAGCACAGAAGGCTCTACCAAAGTCTAGGGAAACAGCACCTGGGCAGGAATCAGGCACTAACCAAACCACAATGTATGGAGAGGGAAATTGAAGTATCTTCATGGCTGGTTTTGTTTTCCTTAAAATCCAAGGCCAAATTCCCATTTTCTATAACACTGGAAAATCAGGCAACCAGGCTTCCCCGCTTCCTTCAGCTTGGATGCCTTCGTTATTGAGGTTCAAATGGACCATCAGCAGTCTGCTCTAATGGGGGTTTGTCAGGGGATTTTTCACTCTTTTCTTAACCCCTCTCCCCAAAGTCCCTTAGTATTTCATGACAGCAGAGCTATCACTCTGCCACTGTAGAATTATTAAATTTGCAATGACCTGGAGCCTGAAGAAACACTGTAGAAAAAGCAGTAAAAAGGGATATTTTAATAGTTACCACAGTGAGCTTTATCAGATTTTATAGATGTACTGTGGTGAGCCATCAGCCTTTGATTTAGCCTTAACCAGACCAAAGGTTGTGGATAACATAACTCAAGCTCAGAATAGCCAGTGACACGGACTCCTGTGGGGTGGGCTCACCTCCTGGGACACTGTACCATGCACCACCATTAGTTGTTCCATCCACAAAGCTGCTGTCATCATCATTTTTACGACAAGGTGGTCTGTTTGGATCAGACATAGCAGGGTTGAAAGAGGAATAACTGCGAGCCAGGCTTTGAAAAATAGCATCATCAGGGCAGGAGCTGTACTCATGAGCACTGCCTAGGGAGGAAAAAAAATTCCAGGAACAAGGATTATTAAAAGGGCAGTCATAGGGACTAGGATCACAACTTAGATCACCAGCACTGCACAGCCAAACTGTGTCTGAAAATACTATGTACACAGGTAAGTGTCCTACAGCATCACAAGTTAATATAGCATTATCTTTTTAATGTTAACATTTCCCCATTACTTCATCAATTGTTGCCCTATCATTAAAGTGCCTAATCACAACAGTCTCAATATTTATTGAGAAAATACTACTTTAAAAGTGCACCACAAAACCTAAGCTATTCTAGGCTTTAGATATTATTTTAGAAGAACACACAGTTCAAACACAGATGTCTCCCTAAAAAGTTTTATAGTTGGATATTAGAAGCATTTGCAATTAAACTGTGATAAAAGTCAACTGAAAGAAAAGAATCACAAACCATATAATTTCATGAAACTTCAGTCATGTGTTCATCCCATAGTAGCAGAAAAAACTAAAAGAATATTGCTGTATATTACTTTATGATAACATCTATGCCTTTTTATAAGGGACCAATACTGAAAATGGCAACAGTGATAGTTGTTTCTGCTAGCACACTACTGCTTTCAGAAATTCATTTTTACAGGTGAAAGAAACCTTAAACTAGACACATCTTTCTCACTTCATTTAACAGGGTACAAACAGCCACAGCTAAATTATGACCTAAGTTGCCTTGATTAATATATCTAAGGGATTATGATTCCCTCAGGTATTATATTTTCGTCATATACATCTACTGAAACAATCATCTTCAAAACTAGAAAATATGGTCATACAGTGACTAGCTTTAAACGTGATTAGCATGCTAAAATAAGTCATTACAACGCAATGAGTAAAAATAACATTTTCAACTTATTTAATTTTTTTTTCATATAAATA
Organism: Aegithalos caudatus; assembly: GCA_013389925.1. Taxonomy (NCBI): domain Eukaryota; kingdom Metazoa; phylum Chordata; class Aves; order Passeriformes; family Aegithalidae; genus Aegithalos; species Aegithalos caudatus. The sequence continues at coordinate 69,189 of WEIU01005798.1, read as the reverse complement.
TATATATATAATT
>WEIU01005798.1:29787-69163 GCA_013389925.1 Aegithalos caudatus | reverse complement strand
GTCTCATCATAAGGATAATTTGCAACAAGGTCTCCTCCATGAAGATTGGCAGACAGCACAAAAGGAATATCCATAATCCAGTGAATGACACCTTTCGTTTCAGGAGCAAGCTACAAAAAAAGAGCATTACCAGTAGTTACAAATTGATAATCCAATGTAGAAACATTCAATTAAATACAGTGGGCTTAATTATTACTCCATACACTGTGCAAGACAGTTAAGTGAACAGCAATTTTATTTTGGCTTCAAAGAAAATTAAATCAATCATTATATTAAATTTATAATTATATTATGTGGATTAGTCTAAGTCCAAAATTGGTGTCAGCTATCTCAGAATAAGACTACAGAAAAAGCAATCTCAACCTTTTACTTCTTCCCATTATGGATAAAAAAAAGCCTACCCAAATTCAAACAAAGGAAAATAAAATAATTAAACATAAAAGTTGGTGCAGTCTTTTCTCTGCATGGGAAGTAAAATTACTTTATTAACATTTTGAATTTGAAGACAGAACACAGCTATTAAGGCCACAGTCCTATGGGACTGCAGTCACAACACTCAATTTTCTAGAACTTCCTCTGGGGGTAAACACAAGAAGATAAAAATCCCTCCAGATACACAGCTGCATATTAAAGGCTTAAACTTAACAAAAATTTATGTGTTGTATGTGAGAATAGCTATCTAGCTAGCAGTATAATTATGCACAATACACAAGTGAATTTCTGGCAATGGTAAAAATGCAAAATATTCGGAAAACCAGCTTAAAATCAAGAAAGAAGGCTATACAAAAATTCCTTTTGACTGAGGAATTGTCTAAGGATTAAGATGGATCAAAAGAGTTTACTACAGTAATCCATTTTGAGGAAAACAATTCAAGAAGCATCAGACGGATAAATTTAACAAAATGAACAAAATATTCAGAACAATATGGACAAAACAATACACACAGCTCTTAGGGGTCACTGCTGTTTGCTTACATAAAAGGGAAGAGATGGGCATGTCAGTGACCCGACATTCAGCCCCTACTTACCTTGGGGTTCTGATCCACAGCTTTTTTCATGTTCTTCAGGAGATGGTTGTTTGGTCCACCTTCTTTCTCATTTATGTAAACTATTCTATCAAGATCAGGAAAATTTCGGTTTAGATCTATCCCTTGGGCATTGCTTCGACCAACAAACCAGTCTTTAAGTTCACCAGGCTAAATGAGGAAAGGGAACACAAAGAGAAGGGAGATGAGTAAATTCAGAATATAACACATCAAGCTTTATACGGGTATGTTTACTTCCCATGTGCCTGAGAATAAGAAGGGATCATGTGGGAGAAGAAACTCCTAAGGCACCAAGAGCTGAGTCAATTGCCCCTATTCCTAGAGCTCTGTGGGGACAAAACCAACCTCTGTTTCACTGAGGGTCTTGCAGGACAGGTTATTCTTACCTGGCACACTTGGACTAAGGGTATGTAAAATTACCAGCAGTATCTCATTTTTCAGTGGCAGTGGTGTCTTCCCCCAAAACTTTGCTTTTCCCATTGCCTCATATCCTAACTGTGAATCACAGATCTCACTGGAGAGAGAGTCACAGCACCTGTAGATTTATCTGGAAGCCACAAGGAATTTTTGCACTTCTTTCAAGTTCCTCTAAATAGCTTCATGGTAAAGAAGGACCTTAATCTTTATTTGAATCTTTTATTGTGTCTGTCAGCCTTGTTCACTGAAATGGTAGCAATGAGAATTTTTGCAGAATTATTTCTTTAAACTGCTTCTCTATAGAAGGTTTTGGTTTTCATTGAGGAAATGCCTTCAGAATGCATAGTTTCCCATAGCTTCTCTCTGTAAGCTTTCAGTACTCTTGTAATATAGGTTAAGTTTGGTTACTGGTTTTAATCTTGGGGCTTGGGGTATATGGAATCCATTCTCACTCTCTGTGTACAGGATCAAGATATTCTAAATTAGAACAGCAGTACTAAATCAAATCTTACTATAAATCAGATTTGAATTTTAAGGCAGCCAAATAAAAGCAGATGTACTTTGGCTAAGGACCCAAAGTTTAAAGTAATGTTATAGAACCTCTACAGAGAGAGATCTCAAAGCAGTAAAATGCCACTTCAATCTGAGGACAGCTTCTGCTTCGCTGCCACAAGAGGGAGATGTACGACCGAACATAAAGAGTCTGTGCATATTTTCAGACTTCATGAAAATCAGTTTAATAAAGATCTTAATAAGGTTTGATTTATTTAAGCATAAACAGCCACATGAGAATTTTCAATATTTCAATTTTTTAAAAAATAAATATACCTTGTAAGCAAGGAAATTCTTTATAACAAAATATGCGCCAGAATCTGTATAACAGGGTTATACAGATTCATTTATTAATTGTGCATTCATGCATTATATATTTCTTGACTGAGTCATCACCTTAAAATGCATACCTAATTTTCTTGACTAATACCTTAATTAAAGTATCTCATATATGAAATTAAGAATCAAAGTTATTCATATTAAGATGGCTCATAATGTTTGTTGTTTTGGGACCAAGCTCTGGTGAACACGAATAATTTTTTAAGTGTATTTGCATGGGAATATCCATAAAGAAAACAAACTTTCCCTTTTCTAGCACTTTTGAAATATCATTCATTACTAGCTTAAGAAGCTATGTGTTTAAAAAGCAGTTCAGTCAGCAAACTTAGACGAAAGAATATGCATGAAACATAATTATATTTGAAAATCACAGGAGAGAAGACTACTTGTTGAAAAGTCAAGCATAAAGTCCTCCTTGTTAAACATAATAAGCCTAATGTACAATTAGGAAATAGTTTGGTTTTGATGTCCCACTCAACAACTGCCACCAGGAGTCCATGTAAAATTGTTAGTCCAAGACCCACTATGATAAAGCTGACAGACATTGATAGCTATTGTTACACACATGGACTTACAAACCTGGGATGCTGCCTTCTCAAAGCCATCTGGGTTCAAAGATGGCATGATATGGATGCGTGTGGTATGGATCAAGTTGATAATAGTATCATTTCCTTTCTGGTATTCATTACACAAGTACTGCGCCAAGAAGATGAGTAACTCCCTTCCAACAGCTTCGTTCCCATGCATATTCCCAACATATTTAAATTCTGGCTCTCCTGCAGGAAAAAGGAAGAACATGTCTTAGAACAACATACAAAAATCACCTGGATCACACACAGCACACCTGAGATGTGGATGTGACTATATAAGTGGATACAACTATGACATGATTGGGCATGCTATTCCCAGGATGCTTCAAACATCCTTCAGAAAAACAGATTTAGGCCTTTTTCTAAATTCTGGCTTAACAAATGCTAATTAATATTCAGCTGTTTGCCAAAGGCAGACGAGGAGAACAGAGGACAACACAGTGTGCCAAAATAAATGCTAAGCACCAACATTAACATTACTACTGTTGAGATCTAATGCATCAATACTACAAAAGTGTGTCTTGATTACGTAGTTTTAAAATATATAAACTGACACTAACAGAGCTTCTTATCCTAACTGTTCTCTCCAAAATTAGGTTAAGCTTATTCTACTACACATTCATTAAACTGCAATTCTTTCATGAAAGCAATGCCAGTGAATACCTGTTGATCACAGTGATCTGAAAAATCTTATTCAGCAGGTGTTTTGGATATTCAGCTCAGACTTTATGAACCAAGTGCAATAACCTAACTCATAAAATCAATAATTTCCATTTAATATTATAATAAGCAGAATTAAATATACGCTTAAATATTCCATATAGATAATCTATATTGAATGTTTATGTGTATATTTAGTGTAAATTTTATATGTATTACACATATTACCACAGCCATACAATACATTATTAAATATGTAACATGTATTCAATATATATTCTGTGTATAAAAAGAGCATCCAATACTCCCAACGGCTAAGTAGTCTCATTCTCATAACCATGGACATTAAAACCACACAACAGAAGTCTTACGGAGCAGTGACGGATTTACCTTTTAAAAAACTGCATTTTGGGCCCTCATTCCAGAGAGATTTTAGTGTACATGTAAATAACTGAAAGAGATCAAGAGGGACGTCCTGGAACTAAAACAAAGACTATGCTATTTTCTAGGCTGAAGCTCCTTTCCCCTTATGCTTTTCATTTTAAAATGCAGTTAACTGTTACAACTGCTTTAATCAAACATTCAGTTAATTATAGGCTCTGGACAGTCTTCAATCTCACTTTGTGATAGCCTTTAGCACTATTAAAGGGGCAAATTCAAGCCAGGAAAAAACGTTACACAAACAAAACCTAAGTAATTGCTAATCAAGCATGCAGCCAGATCTGCTTACGACCCTTCAGTCTGTGCTTGTTAACCTTAATCCAGTGATAAGATGCTAGCACACACAGTGCTATTAATACCACGGCTTCCTTTCCTTCCAGCTAAGCTGGTTTGATAAATATGGATTCATCACTGAATTGTTCTGCTACTCACGTTTAAAAGTTTGCTAATTGAGTGAAACAGTTTCATTTTATCTGACAGACAGAATGCCATTACTGTGACTAACCCCTCCATTTCTTCTTTTGGCATTGAGATCCTATTTACTGTTTCTTTCTATCTGCTAATACCAGCGAATGCAAGAGGTTTAATCATCAAGAGTAATCAAACCACGCAACGAACCTGATCCCATGAAAACAGATGGATCCTATATAATGAAATATGCAGCACTGCACATCCCACGTACTCAGAATACTCACACACATGTACATTGGCACGTCGCATACGGGGAAAATGCCTCACAAACTAACAGGCAAAATTGTTATTCCCGTAAATATGAACACAGCTGCATTTTGCACCTGTGCTTTTCCCTAGGACATTCCTAAGGAAGCCTGAAGGAGAAACATTTTCTTCTGATTCCCAGACCTGTGCATTAATCCCCCACCTTTCTCACCCACTTGAATTTTACAGGCCTGGTTCAAATGAGTAAAGAGAAACATATGTTTCCCATAGGGTATTACTTGGCCTTCCACCCAAACAATCTTAACAGTGTTTAGAAGGGTTCAGGGAAACAGTCACACAAGGTCCACAGTGAGCCAAGAGCACAGCTTTGTATTTTCAGAAGTAATGACCCATCCCAAAAAAGCCAGGGAGAGGTAACAAGTCACTGCACATATAGAAAGTGTTTCCTATGAAAAGTGATTGAAGAGGTCAGCCTCATTTCCCTTAGGTCAAATATACCAATCATCATGTCAGAGGACTTCGTCAGGAGAACAGTATTTTCCAACAACACAAACAAGGGAGTGATTTTCAGTGAAAGGGAACAATGACAGTTTCTGGAGTGATAAAGAAAAATTACGCAACTCACAACACAAATGTGAAACCAGTATTCAAAGAATCCTCTTAGCACTGAGGTGCCAGCACAACTCCTAAGTTTTACTAGCAAATCAGGAGTTAAAGATTAGTTAAAGTATCTAAAAGCAAATGTAAAAAGAATGAAAGAGAAAATATAACAGAGAGCTGAATAACAGCCCTGCTTCAAAATGTAAATTCTGTATTTACATTTTATCTTCCTCGGGCATTTTCTTATCCCTGTCTCTGAAGCAAAGAAACCCATCTCGCATCCACCCTCGGCTGCAGAGAACAAGCATGCCTGGTCCACACCTCTGTCAGCTCCCATCCCTACCACTTTCTTAATTCTAGGCACAGCAACCAAGAAATACTGGGTTTCTGCTCAATATAAGTACTAAATTTCATACCATATCCAAAAACCTTAGGAAAAGTCATTCATTTCATCAGTGCAATGCAGCCAGCATTCCACGCCCACTACTGCACCAGAAAGAACCAGCTGCTGCTGCTGCTGCTTCTCCACTGCATGGGCTAACAAATACCTCAAAAGCCAAGGATGCTAGCAGTCAGGTCATTCAACCGTAGCACTTTATGGTTTCCCTGGTCTAGTCACAGAATATGTCCTGCCACACCATTTTGTACGAGTTTCAACCTTCTCTGGAAAACAGCCTCTGGGTCACCTGTTGCCAGCACGCTACTTAGCTAGAGGAAGAGCTGCTATTCCCATTAATCCTTCATGAGCCATTTAATGCAGACCTTAATCACCCTATGTAAGGTTCTGTAACTGCAATTGCCTCATAGAATTTTTTTTAATTAAAAGACTCTGTAAATGTCAATTTGATGAAGAACTTTTAACTGTCTTCAAACCAGTAGAAAAACCTCTCTTCCACTGCAGAACTGGTTTTAAAGTGGAAGTGGTTTTAAAGAAGAAATAGCCTGAATAAAAAAAAATACTGCCTTTTCTCATTTATTTGACCCCCACCAAAAAAAGTAAGACTGTTTTCTTGGATTCCCAGGCTCTAAGATAAAATAAACACAAAGGAACATTTACATTGTCTGAATATTTAAATTTTTTCTTCAATGAACTTTATTAATTTTCTGATGATATATCTTGTCTGTCATTTACAGTAGCAAAAGTATGTCTTCCAAACAATGTATGACATTTATAAATGCTTATACCTAATTTCAGCCCAGATACAGAGATTTGTGATAAGGAATGAATGAGTCAATTCTAATATAAGAAATGAAATGCAACAATCAGGTTCATAAATATCTTAGTAATTCTGGTGAAACCTAAGCCATCACATCATTATGGTTTTTAGAAGGCTTTTACATCCCTCTTAGATAGACTATGTGTGGTACATTCATTACAACCTGATAAATGATTGAGGAAAAAAGTATTTTAAAATGTTGTGCTTTTTCTGCCTGGCAAACATTGTGAATTGTCACCATTCACTTCTGCAGTTACTGTCAGCAAAGGTCTTCCACAGTTTCCTGGGAACAGCTTGTACATCATTAATGCTAGACAGGTCATCCAATTAACAGTGATGAACCACTGCCACTTTCAGGTCAGGCTGTTTTTGTACAGTACAGACTGTAATTTTCTAAAACATAGGGAAAAAGTTTACCACCTACTAATTATATATCCTACAAGTCAAGGACACGTCATGCCTCGAGCCATGGTCTAATGTCAAGCAGTTAGCCTTAAAATGTGCAGTATTTCACTCATGGAACTGAAAGCCACATGGGAGAAAAACCACTAAGTCATGGGAAGTTCAAGTGTGTAAGAAACCTTTCTGCAAAGCAGCCTCAAATATTCTTAAAAATGGATTCATTTCTGCCTTCCTGTATTTCTTGTGGAAAAGCCAACAACATCCCTTCAATAACAAATTTAGTGTTTCTGATTACTTACAGTTGCTTGTCATTTTTAATATGGCAACCAGAAAAGTTCCCTTGTAGATAAATGGCAGAAAAAAATCTCAGAACCTTGCTTGCAAGAAATTAATTCATTAAATGTTATCGAAGACTTTTTTACACTGCAAAGTTTTATTAGTATTTCAAAGAGAATAAAATTATCTGGAGATCAACTACATGGAAAACGAAAGATTATAAAATGGGTTTCTCCTTCAAATATGAAAAAAAGAGTAAGAGAATAAAGGAAGATGCAAGATAGAAAAGTGAACAAATTTTAAAAAATTAGATTTCTAAACGGAAATGTTGTTCACCATTTGTGGAGAAAATGGTATTGAAAGACAGAGCCACAATGCAGTATTAGTTTCTAAATCACTGGATAGGCCTTCTGTAAATTTAGGACAACATATACTAAGATGGTAGCGTGGGTCAGCAACCTTGCTGAACAAGAAACCACTGGAAGTTTCACAGGTGGCTTACATGAAAGCAGAAAAAGGTCAACAGTCAACACCAAAGATATTTGGAAAAAACTAGTATTTCCCTTTCTTGCCATTGACTGCTAGAAAATACACTGCAAGAAAATGAGATGAAAAGAAAATCAAGGATCTTTTGGCAACCTTGTGCTTTAAAAAAACCACATGTACTTTTAACAGATATGATTTAAAATAATTTTCAAGCTCTTTCTATGAATTTTCATAATTACTTAAACACTACCACTTAAAACCAAAGTTAACAATAAATTCTGTACAGCACATTAAACTTGGAGTGAAAGCTCACAGGCAGCAGCTGTTTCTGCTGGCCTTGACATGTACAAATTAAGATGCAATCTCCATTCTACTAGAGTACAAAACCTGTGAGTTGGGCTTCAAACTGGGTTCTTACGTGTCCTTGCATTGGAAATTAAATTCTCCAGACAGATTACCTCATGCCCAAGACAGCTATTTCCACCACAAAAGTTCTGGATGACTCACTGCTTTCTCCAGGTTTCCAGCAGCCCACTCTCACCCCGGCAGCTACAGGACTTGGCAGAGACTCCCACAAAAAGTGGGCAAAGCATCTGCTCAGCTCCTGCAGTCCCCACCTACAGCTCTTTGCTGGCACATCCCTGTGATCTTTCCACAATATGTTGCACTTACACTGAAGTGCTGCACAATGTAGCATTGCATCCAGCATTTTGGGAACAGCCCACCTGCTTTGCCACAGAATACAACAATTTTTGCCTACTAGATTGTTGTTACTGCGCACAAACTGATGGTTCTATCCAATACCGGTGGTGATTATTCTGTAAATCATAACAAATCACTTGTAAAGCAAAGTAAGTTTATTTATTTAATCAAACCCTATTAACTTAATAAGAAACACTGGAATGTGTTTCACATTTCAGTGTTAAACACTGAATGTGTTGTGATACACACAAACCCCTCATTTTGTGTAAATGTGTTAAAAAGGCCTCTCAAGTTCAAAGCAGATTTTTAAAATCATCAGAGTTTTAGAAGCAACAAATAACCTTGATATATATACATCTGGTTTAACCAAGTTAGTTTTGTAACAGATTGCATTTCTCCTGCCCAAAGAAAAGTAAATAGGACTTTGCATTTACAGAATCCCTTAGTGTTACAGCAGCAACTATCATTAGCTTCAGCTTGGCACTGAAGATGAGGTTCCTAAGAAACCAAACACAAAATTGGTTTTCACCCTTACCAATCTGTGAACCACTCTTACCAGTCTGTGGCAGAGCACGAAACAGGGTTTTTTTGCCTACTAGTTTCTGCCCTCACTGCTAGGAAAAAACATGGACCAAAACATACCCTGGCATTCTTTGTAAATGACTCTGACACTACAAAGTTGTCAGGAGTAACTCTCTGTCTGCTGTGATGCTGGCTCTGGGATGTAATAGATTCATCTCTTGCACTGTGCTCAGTAGGAGAGGAGGATTTTCCATTTATAACAACTGAATTTTCATTTCAAAAGCAGTCACCATATCCCTCAAGTTTTGGCTGGCAGATAGAGCAAAGATATTTTATTTTCAATCTATCAATTTATCACAGAAATAAACCCAGTTATGAGAAAGTTGATACATAATTTAGATGTACTCATGATGGTTCCTCATCAAGTTAACTTTAACAAGCTTTCTCTCTTCAGCAAACTCCAGAATCAGCTTTTTCACTTCAGCTACAAAGGTACTTGCCAGTTATTAGAGTACTTCAAAAGGACTCAGCTCAGCCATCTCATTTGTTTTGCACGTAACAAATATATGGGGAATTTCAAAGCTAAACTAGTTCAAACGCCTGCTGCCAGCAGGAGACACATTTGGGCTCTGCTTTTCCTCATCCTCATTTCAGGAAGAGAAGAAATAAAAATCAGAAAAAAACTACAATATTTATATCTAGATTCCAGGCTCAAAAGTCAAGAGCTGGACAAACAACTGAAAAAACAGAAGTAAGGTCTCCCTTATTACTGGAAACAAACAAGGAAAAGGTCAATGAAAACACATAAATAATTATTTTTCAGTAAATTATACAGGCCAAATTAAACATTGCTACATAGGTTTAGATTAGAAGAAATTCTTTAGTGTGAGGAGGGTGAGGCACTGGAACAGGTTGCCCAGAGAAGCTGTGGATGACAAATTCCTGGAAGTGTCCAAGGCCAGGCTGGATGGGACTTTGAGTAACCTGTCTAGTGTAAGCATCTGTGCCCGCATCAGGGGAGCTGGAACTAGATGATCTTTGAGATTCCTTCAAACCCAAACCATCCTATGATTCCCCCTGCCTTACAGGTGGCCAAAAGCACCAAAGTGCAGCTGTGAGCTTGTGCAGCAGCAAATTCCAAGCTGGAAATTATGGACACTGTGATTTTCCCAGCAGTGCCCAGAACATAAAGCAGATCTGATGAGAGCTGAGGGACTTAAATCAGACCAGGGCTCCACCTCTGTAGCATCATTCTGCAGAACTCACTGCAAGGCCGTTTTCCAGGAGGAATGCAAGCCTGGGCAGCATTCAGGGCAGCACTGCCTTGGGCCCTGGGTTGCACCAGCACGTGCAAGGGAAGCACAGATTTCAGCATCACCCAGAAAAACTTCCTGCATTGCTCATTCCATAGAAGAAAGCTATTTCTGACTGAAAAGTACCACAATTTCTGTCACAAGGAGGTTTGGGGTCCTTGGGGAATATATTTTCTCTGCTTAAGAGAAATAAGAAATAACTAGTGGTAAGCCTCCAGACTTCCTTCCTGGATTTCCAGGAGCCTTTCTGAGGCATTGCAGTGGCACTCGTTACTCCACCAAGGCTCCTGGTACTGGATGTTCCTTGATTGGTAACTGGAACATTATTTCACAGCTATTTTGTCACAATCTGACAGTGTGAAAAAACCTGTGGGCTGCAGATCTGTGATTCAGGCAGATGATGCTGAAGTGCATTGGTCATTGCTAACAGAGGGAAAGGGACAAAGTTTCCTCAAAAATGCAGCCCTGCAACAAGTCCCTTGTGTAGAGAACATGGTACAGAATAAGAGCTCCTTTTGCACTGGTGTATTTATTCAGCTTCCCTTGCTTAGATGAGCCCGAATATTTACTGATCTTACCTTCTTTGATTAATGACCATGGAGGTTACAGAAAGTGCTATAAAGTGACCTTTTATAAAATGACAGAAGGACAAGGCAAAGTGCAAAAGTTAATTATGCTGTTAATTTGTTCCTATGCTGAAAAAAAATGAAAAATTGACTTGTGATGATTAACAGGGACACCATTTACACCAGAACATAACCAACCTGATTTATGTCAATATTCTCAGAAACCAACAGATACCCAGGTAGCTTCTTTTAGTCTTAGAAATTATTTTATTATCATGCTTTTGATATAAAAAAAACTTAACAGAATTCTGTCATTTCAAGTGCTAGGAGGGGTACGTCCCAGAAAAAATACATCTGCATTCTAGCCTTAAAAATATGGCAAACTCTGTGAAACCCTGACAGGAAAGTGCCTGATTTTAGCAGCTAATGCTCTCTCAAGTCTCTGCATATAAGGTATGAATCCTATGTGATGACCAGCAATAAATCTCAATTGTACTTGGGCTTCAGACAGGAGTGGTCAAATCATGTCACTGTAAAGCAGAAGGAAATAAAGGTTAAATGAGTAGAGAGTGATCAACAATGGTAGAGCAACACTACATATCCAAACATTGCAATATTGGCTCCAGAAATTTTCAATGTAATATAAAAATTTTAAATAAAAATTAGTATTATACCTTAAAATTTTATTTATAGCCAGGTAGAAATGCAGACCTGTATGTTTGGGGAAGGTCTGTCTGTTCACACTCATGTGCGTATGAAATACAGATACCCTTTAAAAATGCCCCTCATATCATCTTACACATTAAAAAGAAAAGAAAACAAGTAATTATTACTCCTAGCAAGATAATATAGTAGTTTAAGGAAAGGAAGCTAAACTGGTGCAGAGGCTAATAAAATCAAACTTCATGCGTAAGAGGAAGAAGTGAATCATGCAACAGCTTTATGACTCAATAGTAATGATGGAGATAACTGAACCAGACAAATCCTTTGTCTCCACAGCAGATGTGAGTGGATCCAGAAGGCTTTCTGCCTTTCAGTAAGGGAGCTCCAGACAAAAAAAAATCACATATGGACATTGACCCTGACACTGCAAGGCACAGTACAGCTGTATAGCTGAGACACAGAACAGTCTTCATAAGATAGAAATGGTTAAAAAAAAATCTGTAATGGCTTTTAGATCTGCTCAGAATACACACTGCAGTGTCCTAAAAACAGGTATTTTTCCTCATATAGGGAACAAAGATAATGCTTTTTATTGTCTCAGTTTTCATCAGAGCTTCCCTCCAAAGAGTTGTAAGACATTCTTGCATTTACAGAAAGGACTTGTGCACATGGTCTCAGTCAAGAACAGCAGAAATTGCAATCCCGACCTTGAACGGCACTCTGTAAGTGCAGAAAGTCAACCAGCAGCTGAGCAACCACCGATTTTATAATGAACCCTATGTATGGCAATGGAGCTCTGTGAAATCTGGTACAAAGTGAACCTACCTAGGATTTATTCTAAGTGCACACAGGAAGGCTACTTCAAAGTACCAAGGCACGTTCCTCACAAAAGGGCAAAAAATAGCCATGTTCTAACATTATGCCCACTATGCCTCCAATATGCCAAGGACATTAAAGGGCAATGACCAGCAGGGTCAGTAACCAAGAAGTAATTCCTAGCACTCTAATTACTGTTTCCTCTGAGCAATACAAAGCAGCTACAGAAAATCCATCTTTTGTGGTCCCTTTCATCTCACTTGAAACTTCCTTTCTCTTTTATGTTACTAGCAGTACATCAGACAAGCTCCTTTTTGACAATGCAGAGGAAACATCGTGTTAGTGAAAAGGTACATCCTATCCAAGGACAATTTTGTTCACTAATAAAAGTCCAAGGGCTTTTGTTACTTCTATCAGTGGTACCTGACATCAGTCTGAGCATTTTCACCATAATTCCTGTGTAGTCACTTATACTTTCTAGTAAGTGTAATAAAATACTGGGAGCTGAGATTTTGCCACATTTCTGAAATTCAGACCAATACTAAAGCACTGAAACCAGGAGGAAAACAATGCCCTACCTTCCATATTTATTGCATTTTATTTCAATTATCTGCAGGTGTAGAGGGCTGGCAAAGCACAATGAAGAGGTATAATAAAATCTGGTGTGTTTTAAAAGCTGTATTCACACATCTTGTATCTTTATTCAAAATATTCTAAGATTTTTGAAATTACTTTTCTCATATATACTGTCATTATTCATGTCTAGAGAGCCCATGAAGTAGCTAGCCCACAGAAGAGAGCATAATACAGCCAAAAAGCATCTCCTGAGAAGCCCTATACCAATATTCCCACTTGAGGTATTCGTGGCACTTTGAGAAGCAAGACTTCTCTAAATGAAGAAAGAAGGAACCTAGGAAATAATAATGCAAATCAAATAGGAAGATGATGTGGCACCTGATCCAAAACGCATCTATCAAGCTCTTAATTTTAGAACAGTGATACAACAGAGGAACAGTACTGAGTAGCGTTGCTGCAAAATCTTTTCTAACTGTATACAAGCACTTTTCTACCTTTGTGTTTGTATGTGGGTGCATACATCTCATAAAAAGGCAGGAACATCCCTCACTGAGAGACTCAAGCAAGACTGAGGTCATCCCCAGGTCATTAAAATTATTTTCGCGTTTCTCTTCACTAACATTGTGCTTGATCTAAAGCACTTCTAATTTTAACTAAAGAAATTGCATTTGCAGATACTCAAAATCATATGAAAAGACAGATTTGGCACAGTTCACAAGCAAAATCAAAGCCACATGATTACAAAATAGACAGAGAGAAAACCTTTTGGGAAGTGACCCAGTATTCCCTGTTTTTATTAACCCTGCTATGCCTTATGATTCAGTAGTTCATTCTTATTTAATTAAACAATCTGGAAGAAAATCCTTTTAATGAAATTATTATATTTTTGTGTTAGAAGACAAAGTTGTTTGGATATTAGCTTTCCAGTATTTGATTTCATACACATTTTCTACTTCTTTTTTTATATATATACGTCACTTTTTCTTTCAACCTGGTCTTAACTTTTATGATCACAGTGTGGTGACTGCCAAAAGCATGCCGCAGGATATTTTTCCAGCAGTCTGCTATACCATAAAGAAAAAAGAAATAGTTACAAAATGTAACTAATCTAAAAAAATGTGTTCAGATTTTAGGAACACAGAAATGAGAGGGCAAAGGGACTGAAGATTACCACACTGGCCGCTAAAAAGTGCACCTAATAAAAGGCGACAAATTTGGCAAAGAGCAGCCAACACATAAAGCTCACACTACTAACCCTACACGAAGGAACTAGACTTTTCTCCCCAAACAACCCATAGATATTTGACCTGATTCTACCCATTGAACCATTCTTCTTGTATATGTATACAACAAGGACATTTTCCCTTTTAGCTGTAGCAAAAAAAACCACTGAAATTGCACTGAGAGTTCAGTTTTATCTTGTTTTCCTTTATGTAGGACTTCAACCATTAAACTTATACATACCTTCAACATATTAGCAGTGGAGGAGTTCGTCTGGAATATCAAATCAAGCACATACTCAGGAGTTTGACAGAACAAGGCATTACAGACTCAAGCAAAAGCAACTTAGAGAAAAGATTTTCCACTGACTCCTGTAAATTCTCAATCCATTTTATTTCTGAAAAGATCCTTTCTGGATGCAATTTTTCTATCAATATTTGGTTTCTATCCACATTTACAAATTTTTCTTAAGCAAAAGCTTTTCACATGTTATTAAGTTATCTAAGGGTAAAAAATATAAGCCCTATTCAATAGCTATTTTATTTTCAAAGATGTTTTCTTTGCAGATGTGTGCCTAGAAAAATTAATTTTTCATGCTAGAATTCTCCAGGTGGTTTGTTTCCACAGAAGGCTTCTCTTCAAACCACGTATGAACCAAAAGATTTTACAAAGTTTGACAACACCATCTTGCAATATGAGTTTTAGAATCCTGACAATATTTGAAAAGCTACTAGAAAAAGTGCAGAAGGGCACACAGGTGTAGTGGCGTGTTGGTGCCTAACTGCCTGATTTTGCTTAAAAAGGAAGACAGGAGGAAAAATCATATCTATGTTACACTACTGTTATGCTAAGACAAGTATTTCAAACTCTACCCTGTTAGAGAATTATACCTTTTTTACAGAGGGAAACCAAAGCAGCACTTGGAAATAAGGCTAGGCTGGGGCCAAATGCATTCCAGGATTCCAAGGTAAACTTTTTGTCCCTCACTGAACTTGGAAGTCTAGCACTGCAACCCCATGAAAGTGACAAACTGAAAAGATCTGCTTGTAAAAGATTTCACACTGGGAACAATGCTGTTATCACATCTTACACTATTCACAAGGTCCCATTAGATCTAAATAATCAACATGTCAAAGGAAGCAGGATATGAGGGCACAAGTAAGGAAAAAAAAAAGTCCAAGAGATAATTTCAGGAACTGTGAGTTTCCTGACCAGGAACAGCTTCCAGACTCCCATCAAAATGTTGCTCTTTCACGGCTGCATAGCTTACAAACAACCAAGCTAAAAGATAACACTCTTACTAATGTAGGAAGCCAGACTTTATCAGGCTTTCTGACCCCATGCATTATACATGCCTGATACAAGCATCTCATGCTTTGTCTTACAGGCAAAAATAGTCAAACCATGATGTTTTTCCCCAGAAAAAGAAAGGTTCCTATTTAAGATTGCTTGTTAATGCAAAGTGCCTTGAGCCCAAGAAAGAAATATGAAAAATCACCCTACTATACTGATCACTGAATGATGGACATTAAACAAACAAACAAAAACAACAACAAACCACCAAACCAAAAAGCCCTCAAAATCCCAAACCAAAAAAACCAACAATCAGTGAGAGCTGATAATCCCTCCTGGCCAACATGCACACAAGCATGTTATAAGGGACAGTCACAATGCAGAAAGCCATTCTGGATTTTAACCATGGTTTACTCAAAGCTGCCACTCCAGCAGTACAAGACTTCCCAAACAAGCATTAACACCATTGTCACAAATGTGTATCAGCCTCCAGGAAAGGGTAGACACCACTGTGCCATCATTGAACAAAGACTGTACCTGCTCTCAGTCTGCTATGTAAGAAAAAAAAAAATAAAAAGAGAATAGAACCATACGGGAAGCACAGGGCAGGCCATGATCTTACCACAGACCTCATTAACCCCTTTTCCTCCTTTTCTTAAAGGTAACCTTTGAGAAAGAACTGCTGTGACAAAAGTAAGTATTAAGGAGAGATCTGAGGAAGGATATCAAGCATGGCCTCTGACACTACTGTGGGGAAATTGTTTGCTACCTAAGACATCAAAAGAGGGAGTACAAGAAAGGGGGCTTGAAAATTTGCTCAGTGGACAACAGAAGCATCATTAACAGACCAGAAGTACAAATTAATATTTTAACTAACCTTACACTGAGGTTTTAACACCTAGTAATACTTTGTTATTGTTTCAACAGCAACAAAATCAAGTACCAATCCTAAATTATACTCCAAGCCTTTGAACTCAAAGAAATCTCCAAAACCGGCTGAATAAGCAATATTCAGCTCAAACAGACAACTGAATATGAGTGCATTTTTTTAAGGAACAGCTCAACATGAAGAAACACAGGATGATGTAAGAAAAGCAAGACTGAGCAAAATGAAATCACTTCACTGAGCAGTTAGTATAAAAGCAAGTGAATAATGGCAGAGAAAAAAATACACAGCACTCACTTCCCATTACACTGAAATTTTTCTTGAGTATATCGTTGTCCCAAATCCAACCCCCAACAAGCATTAATATGGTTCCACTAAAAAAAAAATAATTAAGCCTTATGATATTTTTGAAAGTCTGGGCAGCTGTACTACAGAGCTTTTTCTTCATGGATTTTCTCTACAGAAATATCCTAACAGATGTAATTTTGGTATCACATCAATGCACACAAGGCAAAGCAGGATGACGCATGATGTTCAGCTCCTATTTGCTTATCATTTGGCTTCATGTTGCTATTTACATAAAGGGATGAAAGGTCCTATCTTAGGGTTTTATTTTAGGTTTGCTGTATTGGGTTCACAGTCACACAAACACACCTACAAAGGAGAACACAAGTTTTGTGAAAATGATGTCACAAGTGGTGCACATAACATTTTTAGGTAAGTTACACAAAACTAGAGAAGCATTTTTATTGTGCCCTTCCTGTGTAGGCTCATTTACATCCCATAAATGTTCTAAATAAACATACAGGAGTGAAAGACAGCTATTTTTTAACCAGTTAAGTGAGGAAGACAGAGAAGATGACAATGTCTGCATGGAAATTTTTTCACCTCCTTCTGCCAGAAGATTTTGCTCTAAAATCTAACTAGATAAAGTTGGAGTTTTTTCCCCCACAAGTGAATGATGTAAGAAACTGCAAGAATCCTGGAGAGCCAGTAACCAAGCACCTGTCAAAGGCAAGGGTCCATGACACAATAATTTTATTTTTAAAGTGAATCTGGCTGTTAAATTCATCAGTAAGAGAGTAAATACTGATATTCAAATGTATTGTGACAGTTCAGATTCACACCTTTGTTAATATAGAGATTAGAGTGCTATTGTTCCTCTTTGAGCATGCAAACTCTAAAAGCACTTCTGGCTTTTGTGAAGGGCTGGAAACATTAATTCATAAAAAAACAAAGTTCTACAGAATACGGAAATATATTAGCACTTCTGAGATTTGAAAAAACAATGTCAAACCACATTACTCCAAATCCTGTGCCAAATTGCCTACCAATTGAAGAAGGATTATTGTCTGAAGTGATCAGACTACAGTACAATACTACATTTAAACATGTTACTGGTGGTGAGCAGAAAAGTAGCCTGAAGTAAGTTTAAAGAGCTGGCATAAAGATCACTATACTGATTTTTAATATCATTTATTTGTCTATTTATTCTAACTTCAGTACCCACATTTTAATGAAAGGTTAAACCCCAGGTGTTTGAAAGTGCAAAACCTTCACACTTTAATGCCTAAGGACATATGAAAGAAACAAGTGTCAGTAAGATTCTCGAGTTTTTATTGTTTTGTTTGGTTTTTTTCATTCCACTTGGTCCTGGCTATATTATTTCATACAGAAAGAGACTTTTGCTCTTTAAAATTATTCTGTGCTGGACTTTTTGTTATTGCTCGGTTTGGTGGGTTTACTCACTCAGTTCTGTGGTATGGGATTTACTCTACCACTCCTAGATTTGACTGTGACTAGTTATAAAGGAATAACAGATGTAAACAGATGGGCACAGCCAAGCCTGGGTGGCAGCAAACCACAGGAGCAGCCCACTAACTGTTCTAACCAGCACCATGTAAAACACATGTGCATTCCATGAATAATGCACTCTGAAGATACACTGCTTTCAGTGACACTGTGCATTTCAGAGGTCTAAAGAGACATGGCAGATCCCCCTCAGAGCACATTTTCTGTTAGATGTATTTTTTCTGTCAAATACAGGAAATTGAGATTTTACTTTGCCATCAGTATTCTCTGCCTGGAGATATTGGATACTGAACCTGACACTTTTTGCAGGCAAAAATTCCTGGTGCTATTTTTTTCTTACAGAAACTTTGATGTCGGCAATTTTAAAAAATTATTATGGAAGCAGTATCCTGGGTAGCAGACCAAGTTAAACCCCACTTCTTTTTAAGTTCAAGTCTCTCCACTGGATCTGTACATTGCAAAAATTATCCAAAAAGCAATGAAGCAAGCCAAAAGCATCCCTTCAATGTTTACATAGCAGAGCTATAAATCCTACTTTACATTCCAGTGCACAAAAACTTCATTTGTCACCATCCAGGCTTGAAGAGGAAACAGAAAAACACTTTTTCTCCTTTAAAATTTTAAGGCTATGGCATTGTAATTATTTTCATAAACCTATATCCTATACATAAGGTATAGAATTAAGACAAAGTGTCTTTTCTCAAGAATTTCCAAGCACTTATCTTCTTTCAGAAACACTTGTGCATTCTTAATTTATCTTACCATTTACAGAATGTTTGAAATGGATGACAGAGAGGCTTATTAAAATTACTTACTCAGAAGAGAAGTTTAAAAAAACAAAGAAAATACTTAGTACATGCTAAGATTTCCTCTGGAAATCACTGGAAATACAAATGATGCTGTGCTCCTGTTGCACTTACATGTCCTTCATTCTGGGGAATAGCAAGCCAGGATTTCCTGAGGTTAAAATACAATACAGAAGATAATCACTCTTGAGTTTTTCCACCAAATCAAAATATTCCAAAAGTTATTGTGGATTTTAGGGTGAGTTAAGAGCTAAGCTGCCATAAGAGGTCAAATAATAAAGGCAATTACAGAGAAGAATACAAGACCAGTGTAAGCTACTCTAAGCAGACAATAAGATGAAATATGAAATAATGCACTATGTCAGCCTCTGAAAGGAACAAGCTCAGTTCTGCTGCAAGGCTTGTAAGTGAACAAAGGCAGCAGTCTCACAGCATTGCAGTGACTGGAAAATAGCACTTTGAAATTCAGTCACTTGCCCAAAAAGGCTATTCCATGTTTCAAGGTAATGTTTTTGAGAACAGCAGAGAAATACCTTGAAGAAACTGGAGAGGTCCTCTAACATAAAGGGTGAGGGAGAAGAAATTTTCATTACAAGGGACCCAGAAAGAGAAAGGATGAGGACAGGCAAAAGGTGTAAACCTGGCAGCCTGAGCTCAAACAGTGCTCTCCACTGAAGCCTGAGGAACAAAGGTGCCAGATGCAGAGCCACCCAGACCACAGCCCTCAGACAAGCAGTGCCTCAGTGCTCCATGCTCCTGGAGATGGAACACAGACCAGTTCCCCCAAGTGCTGTGCACAGACCCCAGGCAGCACTGGGCCACCAAATTCATGTTTCCATGGCCTTGCTACAAGGGAACAACCAGCTTCTCATCATTATTCATCCTGCCAGACAAAGAGCCCAGACCAATCACCCCTAGCATCCTGCTGTTTCCACATCATCTAAAATTGCAAAGAGTTACACCACACTGACAATAAGAAGGACAAAAAGGAGAGGAGGGGGACATCTTTATTGACTTCTCCTGCCACAGACAACAGCACCTAGCACTGGACTAAGAACAAGCAGAGAATGAACATTTCTGAGGATTTGTTCATTTTTTGTTTCTTAATTTAACTTCCTAGCTTCAATCCTATTAGATTTTTTCCTGTGTTTTTTTTTTAAATATAATTGTTGTCTTACTTTATGTCTTCACCTTTTTCTTGTAAACCATCTCCTCACTACTAAGTTTAAACAGTTAGTTATTTTCTCTCTGATGAAGTATTCCACACTGAATAATGGTTTCCACATGTGACCTCACCACTGCTTAATCCTTACCCTTTGCTTTCTGTCCATGCATCCTGAAAAACTCAGTTTGGCACAGTAGTAGCACCAATTCACTGGAGACCTGTTGGACACCCAAGGCAGCAGCAGCAACAGCAGCAGCTCTGTGCTCTGGGTTGCTGCCAAATTAATGTATTTGCACTTATATTCTTTATGGCCTTGAAAAGCACTAAAGTAAAATCAGTGCTTGGCCTCCTAGAGGACATAACACTGGGGTTGTTTGTTCAAGCACTTGGAACTGATGGAACATCACACGCCTTGGAACAGTGCTGGGACATGCACTGTCCCAGTTCATGTGTCAAAAGGTGACATTATTTTAGCTGCTGCCTCTACAGGCTCAGTGCTTCAAAACTTAGTGCTCCCTCTGAGCCATTTTTTAACCTTCCTCTCTTACATTTTTCCATTATATCCATCATCACAATATTCTTACCTCTGGAAAATATCGTGTAACCAATTTCTACTTTCACTTAGATCAGTGAAAATCAGTGCACTGCATAACCGTTTGTAGAAAAGCCAGCTCATTTCTTCCAGTACTGTGTTGACTTTACTGTACAGGAACAAAGCATTCATCTTTCTTATAAGTGAAATAAACTTGAATTGAGTAAAAAGTATCCTTAACAGTGATGTTTTGATCCGTGATACAGACCAAAATTACATTTCAACTACAGATTATTTTCAAAAGTCAAATTAATACAAAAATTATATATAATGTGACTTTATTTTTACTAGAATCATGAAGAGTTTCTAAAAATGGTAACTCTTGATAATTAACTAAGAACACTTCTTAATTCATTGTTTGCACTCCACTTATCAGTGAAATGTAATTCCAGAGTCTGTCTACAAACATTGCTAATGATTCATGGTTCCTGAGGAAATTTCACAGAGACACAGGTCTGAAATCATAATTATGACATTATGACAACTTTATGAGTTGACATGTCAAACACAGTTCAGCATTTCCATGGGAGAAATGAAAAGGTCAGGAATTTCTCCCCAAAGCTGTGATTAAAAAAAAACAAATAACATTAAAATGATGTAAAAAAATGAAGAACAGAGAAACTTTAAAATTATAATTAAGTCTTATACTAATATCCAAAGTGTTCCTTGAAGAAAGAAAACATGTTTTTCTAAGAAATCATAATAGCTGTATTCAATTTGACTATTTAAAAAAATTATATATATATATTTTAGGGAAACGTGAAAAAAAATCCTTGTTAAGAAGTTTATTAACACAGTGGTATCAAAAACAATGAGAACAACCAACTTCATCTTTGTGATTTCAGCTAGAGACACAATTTCACATAAAAATACCAAGGAAAACCTAATAACAATGCCATCATTTCTACAAAGAGTATTTCTTTCCTTACCTCTTTTCACAGAATACCTGCTATACAATACCTACAGTCCTACTGGGAATGAATGTTTCACACTGTTGAAGATAATTTCTTTCTGAGGGCCTCAACCTCCAGATTATTAGGAAATATAATAAATTCATATCTGTCCTCATTAAAAATTCTGTGATGTTTCCTTTAATGAGTGGTTTGTTTATCCTGGTCCTTTATTTAGCTTTCAATTCTAACAGCCCCGCTGCACAAGAAAATCTTATCAATGGAAGTGTGAAAGCAGCATTGACAAGTTTAACCTACTTAAGTGAACACAACAGTGATGGAAATGCAGATTTAAGCACAGGCTAGCACTACAGATAAGCACCAAAAATTCCAGTTACAACACCCTCAGGCTCTTTTAACAGAGAGGAAAACTTCTGGTAACATATTTTCATCTCTACCACTGGACTCAGCCACTTGACTAAACAAAGTATATTTTCTGGTACAACTGCAGTTTTATTTATTTAATGGATACCCTTTGAAGGAATGGGATTATGAAGAAGAGATGGCTCTCTCTTCTGAATAAATGTGTCCTCCACACATATAATTACCCATGTATCAATAATCTAAAGAACAAAACTTTCCTTGAACGTCTTCTTAACTCTCGTGCTATTTCAGAGTCCGTTTGAGTCTTGGTAAATAAGCTTGCCACGGTTCTTCAGAGTAAATACAACTGAAAAGATCTTAAAACAGACAGATCTTTTTAACTGGCATCAAAACACTTCTTTCTCTTTTGATATAGCCTACAGAAAATCCTTCCTAGAATAGTGGGCACTCAGTAAACATTTTCTGCTTCCACACTATAATTGTTCACATAGCAACACATCAGCACTCTTGGGAGAATTCTGTTTCTTTTTATCTAAAGAACTTTCACAGACTTTAACATTAGCTGGATTCTTTCATGTCTTTTCTCTATTTGCAGAGAACCAAATGAAACAGTTATTCAAGATGCACCATATCCTCTAACCTATCTGCTCTTACCCCTTCAATACATGAGAAAGTTTTAGAAAGTTACCTTGGGTATTTTTGTTCCCATTCTCTAAGACCACTTCCTTTTAAAAGTTATTTATGTTTTTCCCCTTTGAAATTACTGAATTACAGACAAAGCAAGCTCTTGACTTGAAGGTAGTTTAATGTAGCAGATCTTTGAAGTTTTTGAGACTAATGTGAACATTTGAAACACTGTTTTCTGGGGTATCTTTCATTTGGCCTCCTACCAATGGTATTTGGTTTGCCTTGATCCTCTGGTGAGACAGGACCACTGTGTCTGCAGTGTTACAGATACTGACCTCTCTCTTGCAAGTCAAGCAAACAGGCTGGCCTGAGAAACCTTCCCTGAATGCACTGTAACTGTTTTTACAGAGCTGCTAAAAAGTTCAAAAGACCATTTTCTGTAACATGTAATAATGCTTCAAATTTTGAAAAACGTGGGTCAATATATGCCAGGAAATCACCTGAAAAAAGACTTGGTAATCAACTGGTGAATTTCAATGCACAATGTAAGAATGGCAAACTGACACTTGAATTTCAACTATACCTTCACGTTTCAAACAATTCGTAATTGGGTAATATTTTGAATTTATTCATTTTTACTAAAAGTTATTTAATCAAAATATATTAGGGGAAAAAAAAAATCTTTGTTCAAATGAAACATTGCCACTGAAGGATTATGACTGTTGCAGGAAAGACCACTCCACAGCACCTTGACTGAACCAGGAAATCAAGGAACACAAACACAAGGCAGCAGACTTTTGATTTTTGACAATCCATAAGTCCAAAAACCATTTTTATTAAAACCACTAGGACTGTCATGTTTTTTAGATTAATATTTTTCCTCTTTTCCATTTTGGTAATTTTTCACAGAACAATATCCAAACAAATTTTTAAAATACATTTTTGCTTTTCAAAGTTTTAAAAATCAAAAGCAGTTTGGAAAGAGCTTCTGTTTGATTTTGGTGTTTGGTTTTCAGTTATTGGGGATTTTTGATCTCCCCAAGAGCTTAGCAAAATAGTCTGGTCTTTGAAGCAGTCTGAAATTTTAATTGCTAGTAGGGATGGCCAAGCAAATAGGGAAAAAAAATCAGAGTATCAATTTTGCACATGCTGAAGATCATGAAAGCTTTGCTAATAACATCAGTAAAAGCATATACCCAATTGTGTATGTCACAATGTTCACAATTGTCTGTATATGACTATCAATGGGAAAAGCATAGGCTTCACATACTGTATCCACCATTAAACCTTTTACTGAGCACAGTTAACAATACAAAACAACTTCAACATGAGACCGGGTATAACGGTATGCTAATTTGTATCTGCATCTTATATTCAGACAATCTGGGATTCATTTGTTTATCAAACAGAAGAACTGACAAAATCTCACAGCCATTGGTGCTGTTCTTTTCAGATTTATGTAAAGGTAATTGCAGCACGAATATGAAGGGCTGGAAAGTTTACCAGGTATCCATTTTAATGCAGACTCCTGTCTAAGATAAGGACTATAGTTAAACCTTTCCAGCCTTTTAATTTTACTTTTTCTTACTGAACATTCTGGGGGCTTTAAAGATCAGCTCAGCAATTACCCCACAGATTGGTGCACCTTCACATCCACATTGATAAGCTTCTGTTACAGAGCCCAAGAAACAGATGGCCTATAGGCAGTAGTTGAGAGATTTGATTTTCCCTTTCTACAAGGACGTTTTGGAAGATTTCTGATGCAAAATACGCACAGACACATGAATATGTACACACAATCACATGATTATAATTTACAGTAAGTTATTTCATATTATTATTAATGGCTTATGAAGACACATACAGCCCCCACCCTTGAGTTTTGCTTTCATTGTACTTAATAGTTTAAGCAATATATCCAACTCTGGATCCCTTGATCTCACTGGCAAAGCTTCAATTGACTTCACTGCATGCGGAACTGAATCCCATATGTATTTTCACGCTAATTAATTTTGACTGATTTCCTGGAAGATACCCATTCATCATTGTAAATCAGTTAATGGGAGAGCTGGAAGAAGCAACTCCTGACATACATTTCTTATGCATGTCTGATAAACTGCTTCAAAAATTAAACAAGGGCCACCCAATTTGCCAAGTAAACACAAAGAGAAATTATTCTGCGTTAATTTCAAAGTATTTTTAAGCAACAAAGAGTTACAAGGGTAACCCAAGTGAAAGTAACAAAAGTAGGATGTCTGGACTGAATTGGACCTACGTCTAACCTAAAGCAATCACAGGAAAGAGTTTGATCCACAGTCCTGTTTTTTGTTGAAAGTATTAATGGTGAAATTATTACAATTTTTTTTTGCGTGCTTCCATATCTAGACATTAGGTTACACCCTGTAGACTTTCTATCTCTTGCAATCCCATGCTCTTTTGCTCAGAGGTTTCCATGTGGACAATAGCTGCAATGACAGATCCCAGCTCATAAGGGACTGCAGCAATGATCTCGCCATCTGCTGAACCGCTGATGTCATCATTTGTGTATTCCTTTCATGTATCTAAATGTAAATGTGATTTCTATCCCTGTTCAAAGCTTTGAAAGGGACATTTAATGATAGAGCTATAAATAACAGAGGAGGATCTCTATCTGTGATTCCTCCCTGGCCTTTCTAATGTGC
Organism: Aegithalos caudatus; assembly: GCA_013389925.1. Lineage (NCBI taxonomy): Eukaryota > Metazoa > Chordata > Aves > Passeriformes > Aegithalidae > Aegithalos > Aegithalos caudatus. The sequence continues at coordinate 43,944 of WEIU01005798.1, read as the reverse complement.
ATTTCCTTTTACAGCTGCAGCTGCTTCAATTTTCCCGAGATTCTGCTGAGTCTCCTACAGAAAGGGTTTCTGTTCTAAACCACAATGTTATAAACAGACTGTTGACTAATGTGCCATGTTCTTGTACATTACAACTACAGCTTCCTTCTAGACAGTACAATCTTGATACACCCTATAATGAAGCCTTTAAGGCTGGAGAAAACAGAAAATCTACAGGATCTGTAGCAAAGCCACATTTTTTTTTTTAGTCTTCTCTGGTTCCTCTCCTCTATTTCACCCTTGCTGTATTTTGAGAGCCTGTTTTTAAGACAACTGTAGGGGGTAAAAAAAGGGGTTAAAAGGATAGAAATAACAGCAAAAAGAAAGGACTTAAAATGTTTTAAATGAATCTTAGTATGGAAGAATATACATGCCATTCCCCACTTTCTAGGGTGCAATGAGTCTAAATTATAACTGGAAGCTTGCAGGCTGTAGGTTTCGACCTACATTTTTTATACCAGCAATAGGTACAGTCTATCTAGCTCAATGTTCATATGTTTAATACAAATAATCTGGAAAGTGCTCCCAGATGGCAGGCACTGTCAATAAGTAAATTTTAATTTGTTCAGCTGTGAATGATCACTTTTTGTTTGGAACATGCAGCTCTCTTCCTGACTCTAGTTAATAGCATGATAGGCAGCGTCCAGCCTCACATCAATCTGTTTTATGCTGAAAGAAAAAAAAAACAAACCACAAACTGTGAGATCTGTAATTTATATTTAAAGTTACTTAAAGTAAATTTTGATACCAGGTGAATAAGGAACTCGTAGAGACACCATATTCTGTGCTAGCAAGTCCATAGAGAGTGGATGAGTATGAGCAGGAGACAAAGCCACTAAGTCCTTAGAGAGGACACTAAAGAACCCTCTTTTTTTGTTTTCCCTGTTTAGATCATCCTAATCCTTTCAGCCCCTAGGAAAGAGAAAATGAAGAATGGACTGGACTGCACCAGACAGTATCTCCAGTTTCTGTGGTGTCTGGCCAACTCAGATCCCAAGGGATTCCCTACCACAGGTTGCCACACGCTGTGCAAGCCCTGCTGCCCCAGGGTCCCAGAGGGTGAGCTGCAGCACAGGCAACAAATGCTCTCTGCAACTTCGAGGAGGAACTCAGAGGTACACACGGGCACTAAACCTTCTTCTAGTCTTCAGATCAAATAACTGAGAACTCCAGATTGACCTCATATTGTGGTTTCACTGGGATTACAGGAGCAGCACTGGAATGCTATCCAAAGGTGCAAATTTCCTGGGAAAAACCTTAGGAAGCGTACATCTAATAACAGCTCTGTTTATATTTAAACAAAGTTTTTTGGAGCGTTTTATTGATTCTTCATACAAGACACATTCCACCTTCTGATGCTTCAGCTATTTTTGACTAGAAGTTTCTGAAATTGCCCCCATCATATGGAATCATATTTTAGTAATCCACTGAATATAGAAAATCTACTGTTAAAATAAATCTAGTGTACCTACAGTGCTATTGCAGTGGTATTTAGAGAACAATGTGTCATTAGCCACCTATGGCTGGTCATTTCAAAAGCACATTTCCACATCATTAGTTTTCAGGACTAATGGCAAAATACATCACAAAACTTAACGACACATTCATCTGTGTTCATTCCACTTCACATTAACATTAAATTCAAAGAATTGTGTTGGACACTCCAGACAAGAAAGCCTCATTGCAACTACTTCAACTTCAGACAGCCAAGTCACCAGACTTTGCAACTCAGCAGAATGTTATGTAGCACAACTGGTGCTATTTCAGATGCTATTGTTTCTCAATTCTTTCACCTTTTCTTACACTGAAATATTCAGTGAATAGCTTAATCAGTTGCAGTCTGTTCATTTAAATGCTATGGAAATGCAGCAAGACTGGTAAGCAGCATTCTATCCCTGGAAATGAATGGAATGGAGAAAAAACAAAGTTCATTCCCAGACTACAAGTACTGGTATGTCAAATGTCAGCATGTGGAGAACTGAAACAAATGAAATAATGTGAAGGAATTAAGTAGCATCTGACAAAAATTAGCAGCTCCAGAAATTAAGTTTTTAGGCACAAGTAATAAAACTGAAAATCAACAAGCACTCAGAAGACCCCTGCAGCAAGCAGTGTAGGTGGCTTACACCCAGCTCCACAGGGCCAGTCCCTCCGGATCCTCCCCCATGGATGGAGAAGGCTACTCCTGACTCCACAGGGTCTTTAAGAAGTACTTACTTGTGGGTTTATCTAGGCCAAAGGGCCCACAGTCATGCAAGGGTAGTGTCACAGCCTCTCAGACTGACTTTAATACTTTTCCACACTGTGGAAGTGTGCGGTCTGGATGTGTTGTGAGAGTGGCAAGATGCGTGGGAGGCTACAAGATATGAAAAGGTAAGGCTGGAAGACTGCTCAGGGGTAACAGCAGCAAACAGCTCTGTGGCAATAACAGCTGTATCTCCATGAGGTGGGTCTTGGGGTGAACTGACACCCAAAACTGGACCCAAGCCTTGTTTCAGCAAGAACTGAGTAACAGCGTTGAAACAGGGAGCAAACTGACTTGCAAACTAGGAATTGGGGGTTGGGAGTGGGCTGGGAATGCAAGTTATTTGGCTTTCTTCCTGTGCCCTATATTCATCTTGTTAAAACAGAACTAAGCTGTAAAAACATTAAGCATCAAATATAATCATTCTAAAGCTATTTGAAGGAGTGAGGACATCCACAGCTATGTATTTCTTGGGTCCTGAACTTGAAGCAAAATTATATGAAGAATTTGTTTTGGCACCAAAGTCAGAGCTCCAGAATAAAAGCTTAAAACCTAAAGACTTGTGGAACAGACCCCACACCCTTGTTTCATTTTATTACTGTACAACACACTTCACACCAATATCCAAGAAATACCAATCACATCCATACCTGAGGACAAGTGTTACACTGCTGCAGAACACCATTAGAAATGCTTTCCATCACTAGTTTCAGAACATTGGTAAGCCGAGAATGCCTAAAAATGTCTATCAAGCTTACGGATTATCAAGACTTGACTTCAAATTCCATCCAGTTTTAAGTCTATCCAGGAGGACAAAGCCTCCAGCTAGTTTTCCTCCCACCCACTTTCCTTACCATGCCCAGCCTACAGGAAAACCTCCACATGAGAACTCAAACTCAGACAGGAATATTTTCTGGTTCTTACTTGGTCACTCTTTAACCATTCATCTCTGTCTGGGGAAAAAGCCCTGAGAATAATTAAGTATCATGATAATAATTATCAAAGAACAAAACAGTGAAAATTTATAAGCATCTGAGGCATGTCAGCACTGTCATATAAGCTCCTTTGGAAGATAACTCCTACTCCAGAGTGGTATTAAGGAAAGCAGATGAAGACTCATTGGTATAAATAGAGCAAAGACAAGTTTATCTTAGTCTTTACAAACTGTCTTTCTTATCAAATCCTTCACTAAAAAATAAATTTTCGAAGGTATATAGTCAAACTAAAAGAAAATATTTTATCTTGAAGTCATGGACTCTGAAGTGAGCTAAAGGGACTCTGGTTAGACCTTAATTTCTTCATTTAGCAGTGCAACATTACAACATACTTTTCCTTAATAAACAATATGATCTTATGTCGGGTGAAGGTGGTGGAGCTGTAGTTCCCAAGCAGCTATGCAGTGAAAAGGCTTATTTTTGAAAAAATGTGGCTGCCTTCACATTCACACCTGAAGAAACATGGAAAAGTGTGTATTTGTGCAGAGAATATTTCAAATATGTGCTGAGTATAAAGCAAACTTCAGAAACTCCTCGTGCTGCTTCCCAAAGCCCCACTTGATCTCTGTATGAGCTGTGATTTTTCAGAATATTTTTGTGCACAAGACAGCTTTTCAAAGACCCCGTAACTCCTGTAGCTTGTCTTACAACATAAATCAAACCATGTTGGCCAACTCCTTCTGTAAGAGAACTGCACCTTTAAATACCCCTAATGCCAGATGGTCTCAGCATATAAAGCAGCATGAGACAACATATTAATGCTACTCAAACAAGCAACTTGTGCTAGCAGCAGACCAATGAAATCAGTCTCAGGCTGCTAATCCTATCTGTCTCCATGGCAACATCTATTTCAGACAATTCTTCAATTTTCAAGTCAGATGAGCTTCTTGGCTCCTAAACTTCCCTATTCAGGAGGTGTTCCATTGTCAGGTATTTTTCATCTTATATTGGCTACTGTTATAATACAGATTTTATTTTTATCAGCTGCTTCATGGAGTATCAAGGAACAGATGCTCCCGTTTCTGTTTATTTATAGGCTTTTCCACTAAAGATTTGTACTGAAAGATTTTCACTGAAGGTTAGCAATATTTACTTTGACTATGGATTTGTTCCCTTAACTGCAACACCTGGATACCTTGCAAATATTGGTGCCTCTGTTGTGACTCCCCCTATCAGCACCAGAAGAAAAGGAATTGGTTCCCTCTTCATATTTATATGCAATGAAGGCAGATTTTTAAACAAAACAAAAAACTTTATCTGCAGCAGGCAAATAGGGAGAGAAACTCTTGAGGATTCCTCACCATATGTCCATTAGCATAGCTAAGTCAATACAAATATTAGGGCTACTTGATACTAGGAAAAATCTGACAGGAAGCAGGTAGGAACTGCCTCTTAAAGGCAGATCAAATGCTGAAGCACATGCTGTCTCTCAAGTACCTCTACACTGGGTACATGGCAAAGCCATAGATAAATCTAGCATGGAAGCTGAGAACGAGGAGAATCTGAGTCACAGGGAGAGGGTCTTCTTACTCAGAAATACAAAAAGTTCCCAGCAGAGCCAGGAAAGCAGCCAGCCATCCTTTACCACAAAACAGCTTTTCCTCTCTATGAAACAACTTCTTACAATGGCAATGTTTAAAATTTAAGCATGTGAAAGCCCAGCTCCCAACCCTACAGTTTTTTTTCTTCTCCATCCCTCTACATATTGATGTCACCAAAGATAAGGAAGACATTTCATCCAGAACAGCATAAATTTGGGCCACTCATTTTTTTAAGCACAGGCTATTACAAAATCAGAGTCACATTTAGCTTTGTTTTTTTAGGGTACACATGCAAGTTGGCTGAAACGTTTAATTATCAGTACTTATAAGCCTCCTGCTTAAATTCAGATTTACAGCTCCCACTGACTTCAGTTTGATTTGTGGATGCTCAGCAGCTGGGTGGGAAGAAAAATTTGAGCATGGTCTAGCATCTTACCAGGTGAAGAAGATCTGACATGGAGAGTCAACTTATCATAGTCACAAGACTTCCTCTGAAGTACCATTTTTCAGGTGTGCAAAGAGTGCCTATTTATGTCTTGGAGTCACCCCAATTCTTCTTATAGTTCTAGAACTGTGCTTTTGTGCAATAAGCCAAAATGCTGTCAAAACCAACAAAATATTTGGTTTAGCACAGGAAAAAAAGGTTAATTTTCAATGATCAGTGTGCAAGGAATGCATCACTCATAACACTGAAGGACAACAATGTGTAATTAAAGGACAGTGATGTTGAGTTTGAGGGACCCAAAAATAAAATTCAAATGAATGTTTTGCAGCCAGAAATCTCAGAAGATGAGCATATGGTAATTCACACATGTATTATCCAGATATCTCTAATGTGATGGTATGGGAAAAAACAACTATGCAAAAAGTTTTAATCTTTGAAGTGTCTCACTATCCTTTCTTTATATCTTTGAACACTTAGTTGTATATGTCATAGCAAAATACTGTATGATTTCTCTTTTGTTTGGAGAACTAATATGACAAACATCTGGGCCATACTTTCTAGACACCTGCCAGATCATTAGACTAGCAAGGATGTCTTTGCCAAGAGAACAGTTCAATAAACTCTGGCTAGTCTGATGTCCCCCCTGATCAAACAACTCTTTTCATTTGGCTTTAAGGCAAACCCATACTGAAGCATAAGTACTCAAAATGGCATTCAGGTTGTTCTTGCTTTGGGCAGGCTCTGCAGCCAGAACAGTATCTTTGATCATAAATCAGGCACCTCCTACTCCACAGCCATGTGCAGCTCCATGCAAAGAACAGCTGTCTCCGTGTGACTTTATTTGCAAGCAAACAAGGATGTGAGGTTTTGCTCATAATTCAGTATGAACAACTACCAGGAAGCAGCTACTAGCTTATGCAGTTATAAATGTCAAACTTTGGGAATTAATTAAAAACAAATGTTTACTGCCTTTGAAGTGCCAGGCACAGGTTTATGATTCAAGATTCTCTCTTACCTGGCCATTGTAGGTACACAGACACATCTGTAGCATATGGCTTTATATTGACCCAAACCTCACAGCCCTTTGACAATACCTGCTGTGACAGGAAGATGTGACCAGTGCCAATTCAGCTAGCACAGCACTGGCACCCTGCAGGAAACCTCCATTTCAAAGGAAAGACCACCATGAACCAAGACTTCACTTTCAGTCTAGTGTCCTTTTCCCCAGGAGTTCCCCCAAAAGCAGCAAGAGAGGCAACAACTTAATTGCCAGGGGCAGCTATTGCACCTCTGCATGTACAGTCGTTTCTTCACAGTATGACAGAACTTTCATTCCAAAATCCAAAACCCCAGCATGTGAAGCTGGGACTAGCTCAGTTTCAGCACTGCTGTTCTGCAGAGCTCCTAACCCACTCTCACACCACCAGCTTTCACCCTTATCCTGAGATGATACAAGCTGATTTTTGGCAGACAAAAGAGCTTCATTTCCTCTCCCACAGCAGACCAAACCTGCCTACTCTGACACCGTTCTACTCATAAGGATTTTTCTCCAACCTCTTTACTACACAGACCTTGATGTCTTCATTTTGCCTCAGCATACTAGAAAATAACCTTCATATATAACATCCCATTCCCACTGAATTAATTGAACACTGGCTTTTGATGTGCACCTTATTCCAAAATGAAGTTTATACTCTTTACTCTGCTCCTTGTAACCCTAGCAATAATTTCAATTACCTTACCCAGAAGCCTTAAAGTACATGCTTTCACTTTTCTTTGATTCTACGAAATTTTAAGAGAATTTACTTACTAGTCTTCACAGTTTAATTCCCAATTCACCTGGANGAAGAAAAAAAAAAAAAAAAAACCAACAAGAAAACAAAACAGCAAGACTTTATGGTAAAACATGCATGAAACTTGTTTAAAAAGAAAATGTAGACGAAAAAAAGATGTGACATGATGTTTCTGTTTTGTTTCTTTTTCTTAGGAGGAACATAAATTAAAATAGGTATGAGGATTTAAAAAAATAAATTAATCTACTGAAAAAAGCTCAGACAGGGTTCATAAACTGTATGTTTTGCAAAGATAGCACATAAAGCACAACAAGGTATATTAGATGATGATCCATGAAGGCTGGGATTCACCAGATCTTAATCATAAGCTCTTGCACACATTCCTAAGTCAGAAGCCTACTCAGCATTAGCTCCTCTTACAGTCAGTAGATAAAACAGACACTTTCAGCATGCACTGAAGCATAGCCAAGAGGTGTTCCTGCTGACCAGGAAAAGGGACATTGCAGCATGAATATGCATGCCCAGTATGTAGGCTTCTAAATCACATGCCACCTTTGAAAACAGATGTAATGACCACAAAACTAATTCCAATCAAGTTTTAATACTAAATTATCAGCTGAGTCTAGCAGCAACTCCACTGTTAAAACCAAAAATTTGTGTTTATTCTGAAATTGGAAGACCTCTCATGTTTTTCACCCTCCGTGTAATTTAAAGGCTTGAGATACTGATCACTAAATTACAGAATAATAGTTACTCCTGAAAAAAAAATTTAAAAATATTTAAATAATGCAGTCACTTTTGATAAATCACACAACTACAACTTACTGGATATAACTACATGTCACAAAATCTTGGGAAATACCTATGCTTCACAGACTACTCATGAATTGTCTGGAGTTTGCATTATTGCCACCCAAACATCACTTTAAGCTAAGACAATGACAAAACAGGCTCCCCTTCTGTTTTCTTTGCGAACTGTTGAGGCATTCTGAAGGTGTGGGAGGTGATGACAAGCCTTCTCTTTGAAAGAAATTAAAGTAATCAACGCTTTCAAAAGGAGTGGGATTGTCAAAAGCAGTCAGGGTCAGATCAACAAACCTTGTATATTCTGCATACTCAGACTAATTTTAAGCCTGAAAAGTAAAACAACTGCCTTCTGTAGAGTCATGTTTATTCTTAATGATTACAGAACTTTTAACCCCAGCTTGTTTACCATTTGTGTTATTCCAGTAAATAAAAGATAAACTGCTGAGATGCAGTAGCTGGGATTCACTGTGTTTCCGCAGGTAGCACACAGCCTCTATTAACTCTTCTTCAAATGTTCTAACAGAAAGGGAAGTCTTTAAATCTCAGTCAGAGAAGGGATTTGGAGTGAGAGCATTGTATTTCTCGAGAACACTGCAGACTGCCTAGCACAGCTGCCTAACCACACTTCCTGGGAATTTCCATTGACTTCAATGGGAACGTGAATGGCATTAACAACTAGCTGCGAATGTGATCTGTGAACGTCTCTGTCCCTCCTTGATTTGCACCAGTTCTGTGAGACATTCTTCCCTCTGTATCCTACACCTCTATTTTTAGCCGAACATGAGAACTGAGATAGGATGAAATCAGAACAATTAAGGAAATATTATTCAAGAAAGATAAAAAAAGGAAGAAAAATCTAAAAAATCTAAAAAATTCACTCGGCACGTACATGCAGCCATCTTCAAGCTGCTCTACAGCCCTCCTGAGACCTGCACAGCCTGCACAGTCTGTGAAGGACATTGAACATCCCACTCTGAATGCAGGTAGCATTAAAATAATCCTGCCAGAAACTACCCCAGACCAAATCCTGGCTGGGTGACTTCAGGGGGATACCCTAACCGGCACAAAAACCCGAGGGCTTTTGCTGGAAAGGTAATTACAGCTTCTCAGCCTTCTGTAGAATGCAGGAGGTACAGCCCGCCCCAGATCTGCACTCCCAGCAGGCAAGTCAGTAGCATATCCCTGACAGTGTTTGATGAGAAAGCCAGAACATCCTCACAAGCTCTGAAAGAAAATCTGTTCCCTAAGGCACAAAGGAAAGAAAAAATCCAAACGCAGAAGGCTATAAGAGGAGTAAGTACAACCATGTTTTACTCTGCCTTTTCTATCCATCCCTACAGAGACACCAGCAGCTGCCCTGCTCCCACTCATCTGCTGCTGCAGGTGCCCAGACAGCAGCTCACCCTTAAAGAGGATTGCAAACCTAAGCCAGGAGAGCAGCTAAACCACAGCTGACAGACGGGTGAAAGCACAACACGGTCAGCACAGCATCTCCTGTATTTCTGATACAAAGTGTTCTGTTGACACCGACCTATTTACAGCCCCAACCTTTATGCAGTACAGCTGGATGAGTGTGAACAAAGTGCAACAGCAACCAGCCCTGTACCTTTCAACATCTTCCTTCAAAAAGGAAACACTGTATGAGTGGCCCTGGATAAAAACCAGCGTTTGCTTAAACCTTGAGCACACAATTTAGGTTTGCTCTCTAAAATCTAGATTTAATAACAAGTTCTTGTCATATGCAATTTGTATTAATGCTTGGCAAATATGGGAAAGATCAACAGGTCCAATCAAAGCACTCATAAGATTTTTATGTGCAGATTTGGAGCGCAAGGAAAAGAGCAATTTAGAAAATAAAGTGAGATTAACTGTAGATAATGAGGTTAGAACAGCTGATTCTGATGACATCACCACAACCGAGAGACGAGCTGTGTGCTTTCTGACATCACCAGTGACACAACACCCTGCCACCAACCCCAGCACTGCACTCCCTCATCTGAAGCCATCCCATAAGACCCACAGTGGTCTCTCCACTCGGGCACAGCAGCACAGCTGATCCCTGCCCATGCTGGCCTGAAACCTCAGCATCCCCCTACACGTTTGCTCGTTCCTCTTCCTGCTCTCTCTTTTGAAAAAGAGCAGCACTTGCTCATGGTTCTCTTAACTGGCTGTGGAGTCATTTAGATTACAATAAATCAAGAAATATTTTTAAATGGGTTTTGTGTGACAGTGATGAAGACATCATGAGAAACAATTTTTCTTCCTGTAAATTCATCAGCTTTACTTATTGCAACTTCTTACCACTGAAAGTACCAGCTTGCATGGCTGGTGCCACAGACGAATGCGGGAGCACTTCACTGACAAAATAAAAACTCATTTGTATTAGCAAACAGATCTTGGATTTCTCCATTCACTAATATAGGGCCATGATTTTCACTTCTCTCTTAGTCACCCTCTAATAATTTTTGCAGCAGGAAATTATTCTAGCACTGCATAGCTGGGGTGTGATAAACTGAGAGCCTCACATCTGGGGGTTTGGAGGGGCTAGTACAGGAGCTGCAATTTGGGAAGCCGAGAAGCTTATTTAGGCTCCATGCCAGCAGTGACCAACCCAACTCATTTCCTCACCCTGCCATGTGGAGTCTTTGATAAAGTGATGGGTCCAATGATTATTGTAGTTGAGTTGCACCTCATAAAATTGACTGAAGTCACACTCACAGGGCCCTGTGAATGTTCCAAGTCACGGCTGCACTGCTCAATTCACACACGGTGTGCTCCTGCCTCACCACTTCATGATGTTTTGTTGTTTGAAACTGCAAACTATGTCATTTTCTAGAAAATCAGTTGTCTCACTCAACTACAAATTAACCATTTCCTTCTACTTTAAGTATTTTTAAAGATGCTTGTGGGGAAAGGGACGAACAATAAAATCATTAACATTCTGTTCAACAGAACAGAGGGCAACAGACATCCACAGCAAGAGCCTATTTCCTCTCTCAAGAGTAGTCAGTCTTCTCCTACCTGTGAACTAAGGTAAAGTGTTGCTTAGTTTATCCCAGTAAAAATTTTTAAAAAAATTAAAAATCTGTGCTTTACCATCAAATGTCCTGTTTTCCCCTGGTCCACCATCAGCTCCCCACAATCTCTTTCTCCTCATTTTATCTGACCTTGCCATCCACTGCCTTCTGTCAACTTTGCCAATTTTCGGTGAGCACAGGGAGAAAACTGTATTTTCTCATGTAATCAAAGCTACTCCAAAACATTTTGATTGCTTCCAGTCTGTGTTCATGCAACCCCTGACACAGTCTCATTCAAGTTTTCCTCCACCTTCACTGCCTTGTCCTCAGCAAGTCAAAGTGAGGTTTTCTGCCTCGGTATAAAACTTGACAAAGCTCAAATGCCTTCATCTCTGTGTTGTGCTTTTCCTTATTCAAGGGCTTCTTTTCCATCCGTGATTGCAGGCTCTAATCTCCCAAACAAACACAGTATTATCCTAAAGAAATTGTTGCCACAATAAATGCCCAAACAAACATCTAAGAAAACACAAAAAAAAAAAGCCCCAAAAAACCACCACAAAATGCACAAAATTACAAATATTAGCCTAAACGCTGCTTGGCATGAAGCACAGTTGAAGCACAGGTAGTGTGGTGTTCAGGTTTGCAGAAAGGCAGCACACTCTCTAAGTGTTTAATGTAGCATCAGAAACTTTAGTCAGCCTCACGCTTCTGGCATTTATCATGTCCCCGGGAACAGCTCAGTGGAGACTCAGCTCACAGCACCCAAGTGACTAATTTGGGTTTCCAAGACTTGCAAAGACACTTGGTATGATTATGCAAGAAACCAGACTAGCTCATATGAAGTCATTCTGACGTCCAATGCACTATCAGGCCTTTAAGAAAATCCTCCTAAGGAATATTTATCCCAGGGAAAAACAAGGACTTTATGATTTGTTCCAGTTTTTTCATTCACTGAGGATGTTTTCCAGTTGCCTTGGAGGTCTAAAGCATGTTTCTGAAGTTTTCCTATTTCTCTCAAGCAATTTTTTCAAACATTGCACATATATTACACAAATTAATTTTCAAAAATAGTTCACATTCTAAAATTGAAGTCAATTTATATGCTTGCATACAATCAAATGCATTTACACAAGGCTACACAGCCATGTAGTACATGTGATTATGCAATGGTTGCATGTATATGCAGTGTTTGACTTACTCAGTACAAAACCTCTTTACTCAGTACAAAGGGTCTTTACTGATGTTCTGCTGACACTTTCCTGATGTATTTTGTCATCAACTTGCTCACTAAGTGAACACAAACATTTTTTTGTTTCACAGCTGTTCACTAGATGATTCAGGTACCATCCCTATGTACTCATCAGCCTTCTAGAAGCATGAGCTCTCTATAGACTATAAATCTATGAACCACAGCATGCATTTTGTTAATACTTGCATATATTTAAAAAAGAAACCCTGTGACACTCAAGATATCTTGCAGGAATAAACTGTTCAGAACTTAACTTTTTGGCTGTCTGGGAAAAATGAAAAGTATATGTATGTATATAGTGTGTCTTTGATTCAATCATTTTTTAAATAATAGCAGGTGATGACAAATCAGATTCTGATGCTGCAGGATTTACCACACAAAATATCTTTATTCTGGTTGTTACCCCGGGAATCAAGCATGGATGCTCAGAGTGAGCAGGGTTCCCCCTTCAGGTATGAGCAGAATCAGTTTCATATTTCCTGCCAAGGCTGGTACAAGGCTCCACTTCTTTTACTGCACAGCTTTAAAAAGCTCCCATAGAAAAATAAACAGTGCTACCTTTTACTACACAGTAGAAGAAAGGGCACTATTTTAAGAAACCACCTCTAATGCAACCATTGGCACAATATATAGGTGCTTAGTCTCTGTAATAAAGAAGTAGGGGTGGTATCAATGCTTTTACAATTCTTTCTAAGGAGTGCAAGGGTATGCATGAGGTCTGTCCGAAAAGATCCTGAGTTTCTTCCATGCGCCACTGCAGAGAGGAGTAGCTCTCCATTTTTGAGAAATGTTCAGAACCGCACAGAATGAAAGTGAGGATTGAAAAAAAGCCAATGAATTTGCTCTGGTTCAAACCCTGGTTAATCCCCTTCAAAAACCAGCATTTTCAGCATCCACCACTAAAGATTGCCAGGACTCATCACATTCCCTGACACGTGATTTGGACATTGCAACATGTGGCATTTTTGTCTATAGGGCTCCCTTAGAAGGGGGCCGAGCAAGTTCCAGGGAATGTTTGACAGTGTCTATAGCTTGTATGTGGATGCAATCCATAGAATTTTTTCTTTTCTGCAGTTTGTTATTCATATACTGATGGATTCCCTTTAGCTTGGGCCCGGTGACAAACCCATTCTCACCACTGACACCAAGAGAGGTGTGTCTCCTGGAAGAGGCATAGCCCCATTTCAGACTGCACAGCATGCTGCTCTTTTTCTCCCTTTCAGCTGGCTTCACACAACAGTCACATAAATCTTGGGAGCTATAGCGACTATTCCCTGGCAGCAAGGCAAAAATCCCAGTAATAACCGTTACCATTCTAGTGTGCAAATGCCACAGCAGCAATAGATTCATTTTCAGCTTCGGGATCCTCACCCCCTCTTATCAAGATGGCAACACACCACAAAGACATTTTTCAAAGTGCACTGCATTCCCTACATTTTCATTCTAAGACAATGCTTTCCTAGCCTGCTTTCCTCTTGCATCCCCCTTATGACCAGTATCCTAAAACCTCCAAGTTCCATCTGTGGCCCCAACATTAAGTCTCTTGAGAATATAAAGGAAGGTTATATTCAGGTCATAAAGCAGAATATTAAGCACTAATTGTATTGGCCAAATCCCCGGAGAGCCAGGGAAGCCACACCTCCACCTAAAAGTCACGGACTTCCAGACCTGTGCTGTAACCCAGCGAGGGAAATGTGAGTTCATGACTGCAGGAGGCTGATGGCTGGGCCAAAGGTACCGAGCAGCTTCCACGGATAAGCCCTTTCAACATACAGACATTAGCGACACCACCGATTCTAAAAGCGGAAACAACGAAATGGACACAATCGTAGGTGTAATACAAGTGCACGGCATCAATCACATTCCCTCCGATAACGATGTCCCAAACTCTAAGTACACGCAACCACGTATCCCGAGGCAGGCGTGCCGGCGCCCGCAGCGTGCCGCGGTGGGTGACACATCCCCGGGGACAGCCTGGCCGTGACTCGCCGCTCCCACGGGCACGCTCCCGCCTCACGCCGCTGCC